>JACEIK010010694.1:28177-41266 GCA_018107945.1 Datura stramonium
ACATAAATTTTATTGAATTAAATTCATAACAAATTTGAATTTATATTCATATTTATTTGACTTGAACTACAATTATATAAATTCATTTTATTAAATTCAATTCCTGAATTAATTTTTTATCTTGCGTCCCAAAATCATGTCACGTGCAAGTGGCGTGGCATTACAACTAAATTTAAGAATAAGGGGATGTCACATGTTCAAATTATGTGGCAATCTAAGTCAAATTCAAGATCTAATCAAAAGCAAGCTTATCACATGGCATTTGTGATAAGCTTGATGACTTACATGAACCAAACAGAATGAAGAAAAAGACTTTATTCACACTTGGACTTCCTACCCTCTACAACTACAAAATGGAGGGTTACACAATTTTCTAGGGATATTCTGCAAGCATTGGAGCAAGTCCCAAGACTCCTTGAGTCAGTCGTGGGCAATGATTTTTGAGATGGTGAATAAAAATGGCAGTGTACCGTACGAGAGGTCCCCACGAGTCATGGTCAGTCACCACGATTTTTGGGATGGGTTGTGGGAAGAAGAAAATTAGTGATTTGAGGATTAATGGCAGTGAACTTCATGACTAATGTGATGACTCGTGGATGGTGATAATGACTCATAAGGTCCCTCGTGGGGACTGACGAGCAGTTATTTTCTGCGAAGTTATTAAGGGTATTCTCGTCATTCCTATGCTCTAAGGTCCTATACTACATCGTTTTAAACTATTTTCAGGGTATATTAAGATAGGTTAAGTCATTCTAGCCTATTCTAAACCCATGCATGCAAAGTTAGGAAGTTAGAGAGGAGATCAAGCTTACGTCCTTCCAATTCTTCTCAAATTCTTCTTGGACATTCAAGGAAGTGTAAGAATTAGCTATAATCAGGTATGTAGGGTTATGAATGGGTGTATCTGTTCACACCCATGCCTAATCTCTATTTAAAATTGTGAAAATTCCTATGTTGATTCTATGTGGTTTTAACCCAATGCATGACATTCTTAATTCTCTACATGGGTATGATTTAAATGATTTTTATTATGGAATTATGATTTATGGGAAAGTTTTACAATGTTTTAGATGAAAACCATGTTTCTAGCTTTATAAATTAAAATGCCCAATTATGAGAAGTTCATGAAAGTTGAGATTTATGATGACTGTTCTAGTGTGATGAGATATTATGATGAAAATCATGTTTTCAAATTACCCAAGTTTGTGATCATGTTTTCGAGTGAATTATGTATTTTCAAGCTTGTTAAAGTATTGGACAATGCTCACGTGTTCAAGTATGATTTATGATTTTCCCGAATTAAGCTTACCACATGGTTTTGGAGTGACAAATCCTAATTATCTTTTAGCTTGTGGTATGATTTAAGCTAAAGCTTCTCATTGCATGATTTCATATTTGATATGTATTTGATTATTGAGCTTCACTAATTGACGATCGTAAGCTTCATTAAAAAACAATGGAGAGCATATGCATATTTTTGGAGTAGTGTCTAGCATCGAGTAGGCTAAGGATCAATCATTGCAATGCCTTGGAAACTCAAAGACTAGACTCGAGACTCAAAATAGAGAAAACTAAAAATTTTGCACCAGGTCATAGAACGAGTCATTCTGTGACCCATGGGTAGTGACCACGAATCATTAAGTGACTCGTGGTGAGGCATGTGGACTTAGTAAAATTTTTAGAGAATGGGGTGACCACGGGTGTGACCACGACTCATGGTCAACACCACAAGTTTTGATATGACCCGTGGTCTAGGATAAATTTTAGTCCATAAAATGTTAGACAGTGTACCCAACGAGTCCTCACCACGACTCATTTGGGACACCATGAGTCGTGGTGTCACCCGTGGGGACTCTAGGGTTTTGAGGCAGTATAGTCCATGAGAGGTGATCACGAGCCATGGTCACTAACCACGACTTGTTAGGTCCCTCGTGGTGACCTAGAGTGGGTTTCAGGCAGTGAACCTCACGAGTATGACCACGAGTCGTGGTCACTAATCACGACCCGTTAGGCCACCCGTGAGGACTGACGGTCAGTTTTCCCCTGTGAGGTTTCAAGGGTATTTTAGTAATTTCCTACCCTTCTACACTCTTAACTACGCCGTTTTAAGCATATTTTTAGACTTTTTAGAGGGGTTAAACGATTTCTTTCCTCTTTCTCCCCATACAGACTCTCAGAATTCATTGTAGAACTTCACTCATAACTTTTCAGAGCAAGAACTAGGGCAACCTTTTCTCCTCGTTTCTCAAGGGAATTCTTCAGGCTTCTTCACCAGGTATGTGGGAATTCAACAAGGAAATAGTTCTTCCCTTGTGTCCCCAAATTCCTCCCTATTTCTCTCTATCACTTGTAGTCTTGAAACTACTAAATGTCTAGAAATTTCTAGTCATACTTCATCTAAATCATGTGGAATTTTATACCTAGCTAATTATAGATATTTTCCACCAGTTCGCGACTGAAATAAATGCTATATTTTGTGAAGTGAAATTTAGCCATAATTCTTAAATTAGAAAGTCTTGAAATTTGCATTAGTTCTTGAATATAGAAATTTTTCTTGTATTTATCAGTGTTGTGGAATCCCATGTTAGGAGTATTGAAAAAAAATTAGACTATTGTCAGGTCAGTTATCGTAAGAATGCTAGAATTCTCAGTGTCAGTCAGAAAGTGTCAGCTGATCAGTTTGACCACAGAAATTCCCAAGGTGTCAGTAGTGCCTCCCAGGTATCAGAATCAAATTCAGAACTCAATTTTAGTGGTCCCCTAGGCGGTCATGACACTTTAGATAAGCAGATCTAACTAGCCTTAGGACCCCAACTTCATATTACAGTTTGTTCTTAGACAGTTATGATGCTTTCAGATAAGCAGCTCTGACCAATCTTAGAACCAAGTTGTAGAATCCGGTTCAATAAGACTCTCAGGTGTTTTCAGATATGTATCCCCGACTAGTTTTGGGCCCTAGTTTTGATATGTCAGCTTAGTATTCGGTCTAGGACTATCCAGTAGGAGTAGGACTTAGGAACGAGCAAATCGGGTTTCCAGCAAACCCAAGTTTGCAGAACTGCATCTCCACCGTAGGTTACAGTATTTATTGTCCTGATTGGCCCCAGGTTCTTATGATCACCTAGTTCATTCCTTCATACCCTGACAAGGTATATTGGGTCCTATCGATGGGGTGTATACATCGGACTCCATGTCTAGCTCACGTGGTTATATGTCGATTATAGACTCTCCCACTAGTCAATTTATTCCAATTTCAGTTCAGTTCAAATCAGTATTCCAGATTTAGAACATGCTTTGACCATCAGACAGGGTCCTTTAAACCATCTCAGTTAGTTAGTTTAGTAGCTTTAGTTTGTCATTGCATGTCCTTCTAGTTTAGCATTTTCTTTTTTTTATTTATTTCATTGTGTTATGTTTCTCTCACTTACTTAGTACATTCAAAGTAATGATGCATACTTTTATGCTGTATCATTTTATGATACAGCTGTAGGATCTCAGCCTCAACCTCGCTAGTCGATCACTCACCGCAGACTTCAGCTGTTCTAGTTGGTGAGTCCTCATTCTTTAAGGACGGAGATTTATTTCTTCAGTTATACTTTATTTCCATTTTATCAGTCATAGTGGCTTTCAGACGTACATTGATTTTTCAGACTTGTAGCTTTTTTCTAATATTTTCAAATATTATGAACCAACTTTATTTCTTTCAATTATTTATAGTTTTGCTTCAAACTTCTGTTGTATATAGTTGCATGTTACTCAGAATTCCAGTGTATGATAGACCAGGGTTGACTTGGGGTTACTTGTAACTCTAGGTATCGTGTTCCGTCCAGGGTGTAAACTCGAGGCATGAAAAACTTGGTATCACAGCCCTAGGATTAGAGTATCCTAGGATGTATGAAAGCCACATCAAGTAGAGTCCTCTTCATGGGTGTGAAGCACGCCACACTTTTGATGGGGAGTCTACGAGATGTTATTAGGAAAATTCCCTTCATTTCATACTCCTTATCATGTGTTGAAATTCAGTTCCAGAATCATCCTCCTAACTCGTGCTCTGTTTCATTTTAGTGAAGCATGCCTTCACGTCTTGGTAATGGAAGAAGGGCCAACAATGCTCACCCGAATTAAGGGGTGTCAGTCCCTCATAGAGTGGCGACTTGGCTAGCTACCAGCTAAAAGAGGTAGCCCAGGTCTTGTACGAACAGTGGAAGGAGGGGAGGCTAGCGGAAGCAGGACCGAAGGAATGGGAGGAGTTCACTATAGCATTCCTGGATAAATTCTTCCCTCGGGAGATCAAAGAGTCAAAGGTAGCGGAGTTCATGAATTTGAGATAGGAAAACTAGATGGTAGAAGAGTATGCTTTGGAGTTCACCAGTTGTCCAAATACGCTCCAGAGATAGTGGCGGAGCCAAGAGCTCGCATGCTGAAATTTTTAAATGGGGTGTCGAACCTAGTCCTCAAAGAGTGCAGGACAGCGATGTTGATTAAGGATATTGACCTATCCAGCATGATTGTCTATGCCCAGCATATTGAGGCCAAAAAATTGAGGGACGTGGAGCAAAAGAAAAAGTGAGCAAGGACTGGCCAATCAGATTATGGTCACCAGAGGTCTGGCGGTAGCAGTCGCCCATAGCAGCAGCAGCAGTAGCAGAGGGCTCCAACACCCAGCTCAGCCAACGCCCCCTACCTTGTAGTCCCGCTAGGATCGGAGGGGTGGAGCATCTGGCTCTCAATCCCAGAGCTACAGTGCTAGTAACAGGTATCCAGCTTGCCCCAAGTGTGGCAAGAACCACCTAGGAGAGTGTCTTCAGGGTTGAGAGGGTTTTTTTGCTTTTGGACAGCTTGTTCATCAGCTTAGAGTGTGCCCGTCAGCAGGACGGGGAAGGTCACAATCCACTACTTCAACGGTTCCAACAGGACGACCAGCTTAGCAGGCCAGTACTTCAGGTATGGATGGCGGTCAGCGCCAAAACCATTTTTATGCCTTGTCTTCTCGTTAGGATCAGAAGAGCTCACTTGACGTGGTCACGGGTATGTTACGTCTTTTCCACCTAGATGTATATGCCATACTAGATCCAGGAGCCACATTATCATTTTTGACTCCCTACGTAGCCATCCAGTTCGGTATCAGTCCATAGGTCCTCTCAGAACCATTTTCAATCTCCACCCCAGTTGGTGAGTCAGTTAGAGCGAATGGGTGTATAGAAACTGCTCAGTATCAGTCTTCAATAAGGTCATTCCAACTGATCTTGTAGAATTAGACATGGTCGATTATAACCTCATTCATGGCATGGATTGGTTACACACAGGTTATGCCTCAGTCGATTGCAGAACAAGAATTGTCAAATTTAAGTTTCCAAATGAGCAGGTGTTAGAGTGGACGGGCAATAGTACAACACCTAAGGGTCGATTTATTTCCTACCTTAAGGCCCATAAGCTTATTCCTAAGGGATGTATCTATCATCTAGTTCGGGTCAAAGATTATGACTCTGAGGCCCCAACTATCCAGTCAGTCCCTATTGTCAGTGAATTTTTAGATGTGTTCCCCGAAGATCTTCAGGGAGTTCCTCCTGAACGGGAAATCGACTTCGGTATAGACCTTCTCCCAGATACTCAGCCCATCTCCATCCCTCCTTATAGGATGGCTCCAAATGAACATAAGGAGTTGAAAGAGCAGCTAAAGACCTCCTTGATAAGGGTTTTATTAGACCCAGCATCTTTCCCTGGGGTGCTCCCATACTATTCGTGCGAAAGAAAGATGGTACCCTCAAATGTGCATCGATTACCATCAGTTGAATAAGGTTACAGTCAAGAACCGATATCCCCTACCCAAAATTGATGACCTGTTCGACAAACTTCAGGGAGCCAGCTGTTTCTCCAAAATAGATCTCAGGTCAGGGTATCACCAGCTAAGAGTAAGAGAGTGTGACATACAAAAGACAGCTTTTAGGACTCGATATGGTCACTACGAGTTTTTGGTTATGTCCTTCAAACTAACAAATGCCCCTGCAGCCTTTGTGGACCTAATGAACAGAGTCTTCAAGTAGTATTTGGATATGTTCGTCATTATGTTTACCGACGACACTCTGGTATACTCCAAAAATGAGGAAACGCATGCTAATCACCTGAGGAAAGTGCTTCAGACCATCAGAGACCGCCAGCTATTCACCAAGTTCAGCAAGTGCGAATTCTGGTTGAAGTTCATGACTTTACTGAGCCATGTGGTCACGGGTGGGGGTACTCAAATTGATCCTCAAAAGATAGAAGCCATGAAAGAATGGCCCAGAACTACCTCCCCAACCGAAATCAAATGTTTCTTGGGTTTGGCCGGTTATTACCGACACTTTGTGGAAGGCTTTTCTTCTATACCATCTCCATTAACTAGGCTGACTCAAAAGAAGGTGAAATTTCAATGATCAGATGCGTGTGAAAAGAGTTTCTAGGAGTTAAAAATTCGACTCACTACTGCACCAGTATTGACCCTACCGGAAGGATTAGATGGATATGTAGTATATTGCGACACTTCTAGAGTTGGGCTTAGTTGCATTCTGATGCAGCGGGGCAAGGTGATAGCCTACGCCTCTAGACAACTCAGGGTTCATGAGAAGAATTATTCAACTCATGACTTGGAGTTGGCAGCTGAGGTGTTTGCATTGAAAATATTAAGACACTACCTGCACGGGGCTCTTGTGGATGTTTTCATCGATCATAAGAGCCTTCAGTATGTATTTAGTCAGAAGGACCTAGTCAGAAGGACCTAAATCTTCATCAGAGAAGGTGGCTAGAGCTCCTGAAGGATTATGACATGAGTGTGCTATATCACCCGGGCAAAGCCAATGTGGTAGCTGACACCCTAAGTAGAGTGTCTATGGGTAGCATGGCTCATGTTGAGGAAAATAAAAAGGAATTGGTGAAGGATATTTATAGACTAGCTCGGTTAAGGGTGCAGTTGGTTGACTCAACTGAGGGTGGAGTGGTGATGCAAAGAAGGTCAGATTCCTCTTTGGTTGTTGAAGTTAAGTCCAAATAGGATGAATATCCCATTTAACTTAAACTTAAGAAAGCGGTTCTCAGGAAAGAGGTTGAGCCTTTCTCCAAAGGGGGAGATGGTGTGCTCTGTTACCTGGGAAGATTGTGTATACCGGATGTCAGTGACTTGAGACAACAGATATTGGCTGAAGCTCATAGCTCAGGATTCTCCATCCACCATGGTGCTACTAAAATGTACCATGATTGGCAAGATATTTACTGGTGGAACAACATGAAAAAAGATATCGCTGAATTCATGGCTAAGTGCTCGAACTTCCAGCAAGTCAAGGCAGAGCACCAAAGACCAGGAGGTATGACCCAGGATATCATCATACACACGTGGAAGTGGGAATAAGTGAACATGGACTTTATTACATGCCTGCCTCAAACTTGTCTGCAATATGATTCTATCTGGGTAGTAGTAGACTAGATGACTAAGTCGACACATTTCCTCCCAGTTAAAACTGCAGATTCAGATGAGGACTATGCTAGGCTTTATATTCTGGAGTTGGTCAGGCTTCATGGGGTACCATTATCCATCATCTCAGACAGAGATACTCAGTTCACCTCGCGTTTCTAGAAGTCCTTCCAAAGGGACTTGGTGCCCAGGTCAAGCTCAGCACAACTTTTCACCCACAGACAGATGGACAAGCTGAGTAGACTATTCAGACCCTAAAAGATATGTTGAGAGAGTGCATGATCGATTTTAAGGGCAGTTGAGATGACCACTTTCCTCTTATCGAGTTTGTGTACAACAACAACTACCACTCCAGTATCCAGATGGTCCCATTTGAGGCATTGTATGGTAGAAGGTGTAGATCTCCGATTGGCTGGTTTGAGGTTGGTGAAGCTGCTATAATCGGGCTAGACTTGGTTCATGAAGCTATGCAGAAGGTACAACTCATTAGAGAAAGATTGAAAACAACTTAGATCCATAAGAAATCTTATGCTGATGTGAGGAGAAGAGAATTGGAGTTTGCTATGAACGACCGGGTTTATCTGAAAAATTCACCCATGAAAGGGGTGATGAGATTTGGGAAGAAGGGAAAGCTTAGCCCGAGATATATGGGACCTTACAAAATTCTAAGGCGAATTGGAAAGGTAGCTTATGAGTTGGAATTACCTTCAGAGTTTGCGTCTGTGCACCCAATATTCCATGTGTCACTACTGAAAAAGTGCATCAGTGATCCAACTTCTATTATGCCATTTGACAGTGTGGGAGTGAAAGATAGTCTCTCATACGAGGAGGTCCCAATCCAAATCCTTGATTGTCAGGTTCGTAGGCTAAGAAACAAGGAGGTAGCTTTGGTCAAATTTTGTGGAGGAATCAATAGATTGAGGGAGCTATGTGGGAGGCCGAAAAAGATATGATGGCTAGATACCCCATTTGTTCGCTTCCGACTCAGTTTTAGTTTAAGGTATCAATTTCCTCCCCAAAAATTGTTTTAGTTCATATGATGGCTAGATACCCCATTTGTTTGCTTCCGGCTCAGTTTTAGTTTAAGGTATCAATTTCCTCCCCAAAATTTGTTTCCTTCATGTATATGACTATGTGCATGATAAGGGAATTCATTTCAGACTTGTGACCCAGTTCAGAGGTAGTCATTCCATTAGTTTAAGCTTCATGATCAGTATTTGTGCATAATAAATTGTCATTCTCTACTTTCTTGAGTGCTTTCCAACATTTGAGGATGAATATTCCCAAGGGGGAGATATTGCAATGCCCCAAAAATTCAAAAACTAGACTCGCAACTCAAAATAGAGAAAATTGGAAATTTTGCACTAGGTCACGAAACGAGTCGTTCTGTGACCCGTGGGGAGTGACCACGAGTCGTTAAGTGACTCATGGTGAGGCCTGTGGACTTATAAAATTTTTGGAGAATGGGGTGACCATGGATGTGACCACGAGTCGTGGTCAACACCTCGAGTCGTGATATGGCCCGTGTTCTAGGATAAGTTTTAGGTCGAAAAATGTTAGACAGTGTACCTAATATGTCCTCACCAAGACTCTCTTGGGACACCACGAGTCGTGGTGTCACTCATGGGGACTCTAGAGTTTTGATGCAGTGTAGTCCACAAGAGGTGACCACGGCAACCATAACTCGTTAGGTCCCTCGTGGTGACCTATAGTGGGTTTCAGGCAGTGAACCACACTAGTTTGACCACGAGTCGTGGTCACTGATCATGACCCATTAGGTCATCCGTGAGGAATGAGGATCCCATCAGGTTTTTAAGGGTCTTTCAGTAATTTTCTAACTTCCTAGACTCTAAACTAATCGTTTTAAGCATATTTTTAGACTTTTTAGAGGGGTTAAACAATTTCTTTCCTCATTCTCCCCATCCAGACTCTCAGAATTCATCGTAAAACTTCTCTTAGAACTTTTCAGAGTTAGAGCTAGGGCAACCTTTTCTCCTCAGTTTCTCAAGGGAATTGTTTGGGCTTCTTCACCAAGTATGTAAGAATTCAACAAGGGAATAGTTCTTCCCTCGTGTCCCCAAATTCCTCCCTATTTCTCTCTATCAGTTGTAGCCCTGAAACTACTAAATATCTTGAATTTTCTAGTAATACTTCGTCTAAATCATGTGGAATATTGTACCTTGATAATTATAGATATTTTCCACCAGTTTGTGACTGAGATAAATACTAAATCTTCTGAAGTGAAATTTAGCCCTAATTCTTGAATTAGAAAGTCTTGAAATTTGCATTAGTGCTTGAATATCGAAATTTTGCTTGTATTTATTAGTGTTGTGGACTCCCATGTTGTTAGGAGCAATGAAACGAAATCAGACTATTGTCAGTTCAGTTTTAGTAAGAATGCTAGAATTCTTAGTGTCAGTCAGAAAGTGTCAGCTGATCAGTTTGACCATAAAAATTTTCGAGGTGTCAGCAGTACCTCCCAATTATATGAATCAAATTCAGAACACAGTTTTAGTGGTCCACTAGGTGGTTATGACACTTTATATAAGCATATCTGACTAGCCTTAGGACCCCATCTTCAGATTACAGTTTGATCTTAGACAGTTATGACACTTCCAAATAAGAAGCTCTTACCAGTCTTAGAACCTAGTTCCAGAATTCGATCCAATAAGACTCTCAGGGTGCTTTTAGATATGTATCCCTGACTAGTCTTGAGACCCAATTTTGAGCTATCAACTTAGTATTTAGTCTAGGACTATCCAGTAGGAGTAGGACTTAGAACAGAGCGGAACGGGGTTCCAGCGCACCCAGGTTCTCAGAACTACGTTGCCACCGTAGGTTACAGTATTTATTAGCCTGATTGGCCCCAGATTCTTGTGATCACCCATTTCATGCCTTTATACCCTGGAAAGATATATTGGGTCCTACCAATGGGGTGCATACATTGGATTCCACGTATAACTCACGTGGTTCAATTATAGACTCTCCCACTAGTCAGTTTAGTCTAGTTTCAATTAAGTTCAAATCAGTATTCCAAATTTAGAACATGCTTTGACCATCAGATAGGGTCCTTTAAACCATCTCACTATTTCAGTTATTCAGTTAAGTAGCCTTAGTTGGTCAGTGCATGTCCTTCTAGTTCAACATTTTCTTTTTTTTATTTATTCTTTTGTCTTATGTTTCTCTCACTTACTCAGTACATTCAAAGTACTAACGCATACTTTTATGTTGTATCATTTTATGATACAACTGTAGGATCTCAGTTTTAGCCTTGCTAGTCGATCACTCACCGCAGACTTCGGCTGTTCTAGTTGGAGAGTCCTCATTCTTCGATGACGAAGAATTATTGCTTCTGTTATACTTCCTTTTCTTTTTATTTAGATTTGAAGTTAGCTGGGGGCTTGTCCCAGTAGCTCATCAGTCATAGTGGCTTTCAGCCGCAAATTGATTTTTCAGACTTGTAGCTTTGTTCTAATATGTTCAAATATTATGAACCAGCTTTATTTCTTTCAAGTATTTATAGCTTTGCCTCAAACTTCCACTATATATAGTTTCATGTTACTCAGAATGCCAGTGTATGATAGACCAAGGTTGACTTGGGATTACTTGTGACTCCAGGTACCGTGTTCCGTCCAGGGTGTAGGCTCAAGGCATGAAAAACTTGGTATCAGAGCCCTAGGATTAGAGTATCCTCGGATGTCTGAAATCCGAATCAAGTAGAGTCCTCTTCATGGGTGTGAAGTGCGCCAAACTTATGATGGGGAGGCTACAAGATGTTATTAGGAAAATTCCTTTCATTTCAGACTCCTTATCATGCGTTGAAATTCAATTCCAGAATCATCCTCCGAACTCGTGCTCTGTTTCATTTCAGTGAATCATTCCTTCGCGTCTTGGTAATGGAAGAAGGGCTGGCAATTCTCACCCTAATTAAGGGTGTCAGTCCATCAAAGGGTGCCGACTTGGCTGCTTACCAGTTAAAAGAGGTAGCCCAGGTCTAGTACGAACAGTGGAAGGGGGGAGGCCAGCGGAAGCAAGACCGGTGGAATGGGAGGAGATCACTATCGCATTCCTTGATAGATTCTTCCCTCGGGAGATCAGATAGGCAAAGGTAGTGGAGTTCATGAATTTGAGATGGGAAAATTGGACGGTAGAAGAGTACGCTCTGGAGTTCACCAAGTTGTCCAAATACGCTCCAGAGATAGTGGCTGAGCCAAGGGCTTACATGCTGAAATTTGTAAATAGGGTGTCAAACCTGGTCCTCGAAGAGTGCAAGACAGCGATGTTGATTAAGCATATTGACCTATCCCTCCTAATTATCTATGCCCAGCAGATTAAGGCCAAAAAACTGAGGGAAGTGGAGCGAAAGAAAAAGTGGGCAAGGACTGCCCAGTCAAATTACGATCACTAGAGGTCTGGCGGTAGCAGCCACCCACAGCAGCATCAGAAGCAGCAGAGGTATCCAACACCCAGCTAAGCCAATGCCCCTACCTTTTGGTCCTGCCAGGATCAGAGGGGTGGAGAATCTGGCTTTCAATCCTAGAGCTACAATGTCGGTAACAGGTATCCAGCTTGCCCCAAGTGTGGCAAGAACCACCCAGGAGAGTGTCTTCAGGGTCGAGAGGGTTGTTTTGGTTTTGGACAGCTTGGTCATCAGCTTAGAGTGTGCCCATCAGTAGGACGGGGAAGGTCACAATCCACTACCTCAACAGTTCCAGCAGGCCAATACTTCAGGTACGGATGGCGGTCAGCGCCAAAATCATTTTTATGCATTATCTTCTCGTTAGGATCAGGAGAGCTCACCTGACGTTGTCACGGGTATGTTACGTATTTTCCACCTAGATGTATATTCCTTACTAGATCCAGGAGCCACATTATCATTCGTGACTCCCTACGTAGCCATCGAGTTCGGTATCAGTCCAGAGGTCCTCTCAGAACCATTTTAAGTCTTCAGCCTAGTTAGGGAGTCAGTTAGAGCCAACGGGTGAATAAAAACTACCCAGTCTCAGTCTTCAATAAGGTCATTCCAGTTGATCTTGTAGAATTAGACATGGTCGATTTTGACCTCAATCTTGGAATGGATTAGTTACACACCGGTTATGCCTCAGTCTATTTCAGAACAAGAATTTTCAAATTTAAGTTTCCAAATGAGTCGGTGTTAGAGTGGATGGGTAGTAGTACAACACCTAAGGGTCAATTTATTTCCTACCTTAAGGCCCATAAACTTATTTTAAGGGATGTATCTATCATCTAGTTCGGGTCAAAGATTCCAACTCTTAGACCCCAACTATCCAGTCAGTCCCTGTTGTTAGCGAATTTCCAAATGTGTTCCCTGAAGATCTTCCCAAAGTTCCCCTTGAACGGGAAATCGACTTCAGTATAGACCTTCTCCCAGATACTCAGCCTATCTCCATCCCTCCTTATAGGATGACTCTAGCTATACTTAAGGAGTTGAATGAGCAGCTAAGATATCTCCTAGATAAGGATTTTATTAGACCCAACATCTCTTCCTGGGGTACTTTTGCTACTCCCCGTAAATTCCCGGCATATAGATGGCCTATTCGCGTGTTGGTTAAGAGTATTTGAAAGCCATACATGCTAGAAAAAGGCCCGGGAAAAGATCGGACAAGCGCCAAGTCGGCGCGTCG
>JACEIK010010696.1:10516-21958 GCA_018107945.1 Datura stramonium
TACACCCTATATTACTTGTACGATCATGTATACTTATGGGTGCGTCTGGATGCAATAAGTTTTTGGCACCATTTTCTGGGACTTGGGAAAAGTTTACTTTTTTTTGTTTGAAATTTTATTTTGCTATTCACAATTTTACTCTCTTTCTTGGTCCTTATTGTCCATTTCAGGTGGCATCACTCGTTTATGCCAAATACTTAGAGTCAAGCAATCCATTGGCCCCTTCGATCCGAAAATCAAGAATACTACACGAACAAAAAAAGCTAGTTGAAGACAATCTTGTTCTTGACTTTAGTTGAGAATAGGGAAGTCCAATAGGTGGTAGTGATGGCGCAAGAATGTGTAGCTGTTGTCACGTCCCACCTTGGGAGGCATGACTAGCACCTAGTGCCAACCTAAACTTGGACTGACCTGGTTAGGCATAGGCACCTTTGGTGCTTGTTAGCAACTCAAAATCAAGACAACAACGAGCTATATCTCGGCTGTAAACATAGCCTCGGGCCAATAAGGTCACGCAACACCTGTAAAAGAAAACAGCTAACCTAACAGCAAGACGATGAAAGGGATCCTATGCGGGCCGACAAGACCATCATGCTGTCTATTTATAGCGGAATGAAGAAAATGGGCAATCATACTCATACCATGGCCGACAAGGCCGCCAACTAACCAGCTACACTAGGTCTCACACAGCCACCATGCAAAACATAATATACATAGGCCCCATATGGACAACAACAACTAACAACTGGGAAACTGTAGTCTGCGAGCCTCTAAGAGTGAAATAATGATCGGGACAGTGCCCCAGCCTACCCAAAAGCTATACAACAAAAGAACAAATCTTCTCTAACTATCAACTTCGGGGAAAAGGAGCTCACTGAACTGTTGACTCTGACTAGCTGCTAGGAAAGTCTTAGATCACATCTAACCGCTCCTGCAGGCAAGTAATGCAGCGCCCCAAAAATAGGTGTCAGTACAATATGCATCGAATATGTAAGGAAGAAATGAAAGCTGAATAAAGCTAATAGAAGGACTGGAAGTAATCAATAAGGAGAATAAGAATTTAACCTGAATAACTTCACAATACGAAATATAACTAGCAAGTATAAGCACAAACAAGAATCTAACCGGGCCCCCATAAGCGTGGAAGGTATAATCAACACAGAATAACATACCGTGACCCCCATAAGCCCCGAAAAGTACAAAAAATGCACACTCCTCATATCGAGGCTACTAAAGGTTTGAAAGCATATTGTAACTCAGGAGTACTCGTCCTTTGAAACTGTATCCGATCTTTATAGGCTTTTGTTTCTGGGTTGAGCCGTCTATGCTCCTATAGCTGTGTCTGTGTCTGAGCCGTCTGGGCTCCTATAACTGTATCTAAGCCATCTGGGCTCCTATAACTGTATCTGAGCCGTTTGGGCTCCTGTAAGTGTATCTGAGCCTTCTAGGTTCCTGTAACTGTACCTGAGCCATCTGGGCTCCTGTAACTAGACCCCGAGACTTCGCTCGTTTGAGGGTCGTGATTACACTGTGGCATAGAGGAGTCTAGAGGTGACTAGACCTCAATACGGCCCTCACGACTTCAATCCGGTCCCTTCGAACATCATATTGCTCCTGTGAGCATATGGGTACCTCAATACGGCCCTCACGACCTCAATCTTGTCCCTTAGGACATCATATTGCTCTTGCGATTGTAGCAACATAGGCAACAAAACATCCAACAACCCAAAAATTATATGTAGAGACCAAGCTAACTAGAGTTAACTCTGACGAGGGTTACTTGTCATCATTGTCGTCTCAATTCTATTTGAAGCAGCTGACCATAATAGGGTTACTCTGGAGTACTATAGATATATAGGGCGTATTAAATCCACGACGAACATAAGTTGCCAAAGGATAGCCTTAACATACCTTATTCGATGATTTCTATACACTTGAGCAATTTCGACCTGAAGTCAGTATTTTCACCAATTTGCAGCCCTCACGCTGAGAAAATGAGGCTATTTTAATACCAATAATCAGCAAACAACAATATCTTTTAATAGAATTAACTATAGCTTCAACTTCAATTAATTCAGTCGAAAACTCTCCAATTCTTGAGAATTTAGAAGGTAGAATTGTTTACCTATCTCCTGTAGCCTCTTAGGACTCAATTTAAACTAAATTCGGCAACCTTTACTTGGGGGTTCCAGGTACACCGAGCGAATTTTTATGAAATAACTCCGCAAAGATGCTTCCCGTAGGCCTAAAACTTGTTACCTCAAAGTTATTTGCATTTGGACAGCATTTGATAGTGTAATTTGATGAAAATAAGATGAAAGTTACGTCTTCTCTCTATTTTGGTTGAGGCAAATTAATTGGAAATGATTCAATCAAACAAGGTGAGTTTATATAGTACTAGGGTGGAGGCAGGGGGGTGTGCAGCACGCTCCCCATCGCGCTGCACTAGGGGCGCGATGTTCCAGTGCCTGCGTAAGGGCAGGCTGCGCGACGCAGCGCCCAGTGCGCCGGCCTCCCGTCCGCTTGACGATGCGCTCGTGTGTTCACCCTATGAGCCTTCTCCCGGGTGTGTGGTATGCTATAATTCTCAATATACTTATGCACACGATGGTCATACTACAAAAATTTACGGGGTGTAACATCATCCCCCCCGTTAGGAACATTCGTCCTCGAATGTAGTCTTCAAGCTTAAAAGGCTCGACTATTTTAACCAAAACAATTTTGGCAGAGTCTTCTATGTAAAATGGACTATCCGAAAACCTGAAACGCAGAAAAGTCCAGCATAGGCATATCAAAGGATGCTATAAACATATACTCCACAACACAGAAGTGAACCACTGAACAATACTAGTGATATAAACAATAAGGTAGCATCTGAACAACAGTCTCACCTCTACTATGTAATCTGGATTAGGTCCGAAATAAGTGAGGGTATTTAGACCTCATATCTTCCTCAGCTTCCTAAGTCATTTCCTCTACATTTCTATTCCTCCACAAGACTTTAACAGAGGCTACATCTTTAGTTCTAAGTCTACAAACCTATCTATCTAGTATAGTAACTGGGTCTATAGTAACTGGGTCTCTTCGTAGGCCGACTCTTCAGTAACTCGTACATCCTCGACTGGAACAACCCGAGATGGGTCCCCTATGCACTTACACAACATTAACACATGAAAGACTGGATGAACATACTCTAACTCTGAAGGCAGCTCTAACTCATATGCCACTCGGCCTATTCTTCGGAGGATTCGATATGGTCCAATAAATCTAGGGCTAAGCTTGCCATTCTTGCCAAACCTCATCACGCCTATCATAGGCGAAATCTTAAGAAACACCTAATCATCTACATTAAATTCCAAGTCTCTCCGCCGAACATCAGAATAGGACTTCTGAAGACTCTGGGCTATTAGCAAGCGTTCTCTGATAAGTTTCACTTTTTCTTCTGACTGATGAATCATATCAGGTTCGATCAACTCGACCTCACCTACATCAAACCAGCCTATGGGGTACTTGCATATCCGCTCGTATAAAGCCTCATACATCGCCATCTGAATAGTAGAATGATAACTGTTATTATATGCAAATTCAATAAGGGGTAAATGCTCATCCCAGCTTCCTCCAAAATCCAGCACACACGTCCGTAACATATCCTAGAGTGTCTGAATGGTGCGGTCTACCTAGTCATCTATTTGGGGATGAAAAGTTATACTCAAATTAACCTGTGTCCCCAAACCATTCTGAAATGATTATCAGAATCTAGTTGTAAACTGTTCCCCTCTATCAGAAATGATAGATGCTGGGACACCATACAGTTAGACTATCTCTTTAATATATAACTCAGCATAACCTTCGGCTGAGAATGTAGTCCGGACTGCAGGAAGTGAGATGATTTCATCAACCTATCAAAAATAACCCAAATAAAGTCAAATTTGCATCTGGTATAGGGTAGTCCTGTTACAAAGTCCATATTAACTGCCTCCCATTTCTACATAGGTACAACCATCTCCTGAGTTAGTCCTCCAGGTTTCTGATGTTTAGCTTTTACCTGCTGATAATTAGGACACTGTGCTACAAATTCGGCTACACATTTCTTTATTCTAGGACACTAGTATATCTCCTTTATGTCATGGTAGATCTTCTTCGAACCTAGATGAAGAGAGTAACGAGAGTAATTTACCTCTGCGATGATCTGCTAGCAGAGCCCTGCTACGTTTGGAACATAGAGGCGACCTCTAAATCTCAAGACTCCATCTTCTGTTAACTCAAAGGCTATTAATTCACCTTTTTGAACCTTATTTTTGAGCTATACAAGGTTAGGGTCCTTATACTTCCGCTCTTTTACCTCTACAACCAGTGATGATGCTGTTGTATTCTGAATCATAGTCCCATTATCCTCTGAACCTACTACCTGGATTGCTGAACTGGCCAACTGGTGGAGCTCTTGAGCCATTTCTCGCTGCTCTAGCCTCAAATATGCTAAACTACCCATGGATCTGCGGCTAAGGGCATAAGCTACTATATTATCCTTCCCTGGGTGATACAAGACAATCACATCGTAGTCTTTCAGTAATTCTAGCCAATGACGCTGTCATAAATTCAGATCTTTATGCATGAAAATATACTAGAGGCTTTTATGATTAGTAAAAATATCCACGTGCATGCCATATAATTAACCCCTCATTATTTTCAAGGCATCAACCACTGCGGGCCAACTCTAAATCATGGGTGGGGTAGTTTCTTTCATGCTTTCTTAGCTGCCTTGAAGTGTAGGCAATTACCTTGCTGTGCTGCATTAGAGCACATCCTAAACCTACGCCTGAAGAATCAGAGTATACACATAGCCCTCTGAACCCTCTAGTAAGGCCAATACTGGCGCATATGTCAATCTATCCTTCAACTCCTTGAAACTCTGCTCACAAGCCTCGATCTAGTGGAATTTGGCTGCTTTCTGATTCAAGCTGGTCAATGACACTGATAGGGTGGACAATCCTTCCATGAATCTTCTGTAGTATATGGATAACCCTATAAAACTGCATACTTTAGTTGGAGTTGTAGGTCTAGGCCATGTCTTAACTACCTAGATTTTTTTTAAGTCAACCTGAATACCTGCATCTGATATAATATGGCCCAAGAAGGCTACAAAATTCAACCGAAACTCACATTTAGAGAACTTTGCATATAACTGGTAGTCTCTGAGGATTTGGAGTGCTGTTTGCAAATGGTCCCTGTGTTCAGTTTCTGAGCGGGAGTACACCAGAATATTGTCGATGAACACTATCACGAACAAATCTAAATATGGCTTGAAGATGCTGTTCATCAAATCCATGAACACTGCTGGTGCAATTTTCAACCCGAAGGACATACCTAAGAACTCAAAATGACCATACTTGGTCCTGAAAGCTGTCTTCAGGATATCTTTCTCCCGATCTCGACCTTGGTGGTACTCGGATCTCAAATCAATTTTGGAGAAATATTTTGCCCCTTACAGCTAGTGAAATAAATCATCTATCGTTGGAAGAGGGTATTTATTCTTAATGGTAACTTTATTCAACTATTGATAATCTATACACATGCGTAGGGAGCCATCTTTTTTTCTCACAAACAAAACTGGCGCACCCTACGACGAAGTACTAGGCCTGATAAAACCCTTTTCTAACAAATCGTTTAACTATTCTTTCAATTCTTTCAACTTAGTGGGATCCATGTGATACGGAGGGATGGATATAGGTTGAGTACCTGGTAGTAAGTTGATAGAGAAGTCAAATTCACGCTCTGGGGGCATACTAGGAAGCTCATCCGAGAACACATATGGAAACTCACTAATCACTAGGATGGACTGAAGAGTTGGGGATTATGCTTGAATATCCTGCACCTTAACAATATGGTAAATACAACCCTTCGCTATCAACTTTCTCGCCCGAAGATAGGATATAAACCTACCTTTGGCATAGCTGCATTGCCCCTCCATTCTCGCACTACCTCCCCTGGGAAGTGAAATCAGACAGTTCTGGTCCAACACTCTATAGTGGCGTAATAGGGTGCCAGCCAATCCATATCCATAATTACATCAAAGTCAATCATTTCCAGCTCCAATAAATCTGCTAAAGTATGGAGACCAACAAACTCTACTGTACAACCTCGGTAATTAATTTTTTGCAACAATAGAGTCACTGATGGGTGTAGACACTGAGAAGGGTCGCTGGAGTAATTTTTGTGTTATACCGAACTTTTGGGCCACTAGTAGGGTAACATAAGACAAAGTGGAACTTGGATCTATTAGAGAATAAACTAAGTGAGAACAAACATCCAACATACCTATCACAACATAGGGATGACTCTGACTCCTGTCGTCCCAGTAATACATATGTGCGATCCTGACTGCTACCTGAACTAGATGCCCTTGATCTACCTAGGGCTTTGCTGGCTGGAGCTGAGGGTCTTTGCGCTACATAAGGCGCTGGGGCATATGAACCTACTGAGGATCTATTCTACTGGTCCCGACCGTGTTGGTGTCTAGTCGGACAATCCCTCATTATATGTCCCTCATGTCCACAGGAATAATAGGCAGTTGAAACATGCCTGCATCTCCCCAGATGTGGCCTATGACAGGTACTGCAATGTGGTACAGCTGGTCCCATATGATCTAGCCCTCTGTACTACTGTGGGCCTAATGCTCGTGAACTTTTACCGGGACCTAACAGTCCACGATGAGCTGATCTGGTGCCCTACTCTGCTGAAATGGGGACCGAGTTGGCCTACCTGATAAACGAGACCTAGGCCCACCCTGAAAGTCTACCTGAAAGTCTGTGGGTCGAGCCCTCTGATGTTGCTCCTAGCCTGTTCTATCAACCGCGTATGGATGCTGTCTGAGTTCCTCTATGTTCTATCAAAGGCCTGAATCCGTGAGATGTCCATATCCTCCCGCAGTGTGGCTGTGATACAAGCTTCCACATATTCTGGCGTAAGTCTCATAATAAACCGGTGTACCCTGGCTAGCATGGTATCAACAAATGTAGGCGCATATCTGGCCAGGGAATCAAATCTTAATTCTCTAACACTCATTCTACCCTGCTCCAGATGTAAAAATTTCTCTACTCTGGCCTGCCGAACCTCTCGGGGAAAGTAGTGGTCTGTGAAAGCTTCAGAGAATCTAGACCACGTAGGTGGGGGTGCATCTTTTCCTCACGATCTTTCCCAACTCTCGTACCACAAAACTTCTACCTCGCACAATCGAAACACTACTAACTCAACTGATTCTGTGGATGAGACATGCATTACCATGGATATCCTCTGTAGCTGGTCTATAAAGTTTTGGGGGTCCTCTCTTCGATCGGTTCCTGTAAACTGCAGAGGACTCAGAGTAAGGAACTCATGAACTCTTGAACTTTCGGGCCCCTCAATGGGCTCAACAATAGCTGGTATTACTGGCTGAGGCTGATGCTGGGTAGCCATTATCTGAAATAACATCTAAACTGCACTCTTAATCTCCTGATCTGATGGCATAAGAATGGTTGGAGGTGGCATTGGTATATCTGCTGCTCTAGAGGGCTCTTGGTGGGGCGAAGAATGCTGGAGAGATCGAGGTGATGTCTCCCTATCACCCTTAGATAGGGCCAACTCTGACTGGGGCCCTCGACTAATTCCCTCTCCTGCTACGACATCCAGCTCCCGCCCAATTGTGGTCTATCGTGCGTCATACATCTCTCTGTAAATGAGTAGAATAATGTAAGCTTAGGCAGTTACCCTATAAAACACAACTCTATAACACGACCAATGGAGAAAGTAGGGTAACCACACTTACTATGCCTCGTAGCTCCGGTCTATAGAATGTGGTGCACAACACACCCATAGAGAAGACTCTACTCGGCATAGCTTGTAGACTCCTTGGGATATGAACTACTTTGATGCCAATTTTGTCATGCCCCACCTTGGGAGGCATGATTAGCATCTCGTGCCAACCTGGGAGCTAGACTAACCTGGCTAGGAATAGGCACCTCTGGTGCTTGCCAGAAACTCGAAATCAAGAAAACAATGAGATATATCTCAACTGTAAATACAACCTCAAGCCAACAAGGCAATGCAACACCTATAAAAGAAAATAGCTAACCCAAAAATAAGAAGATGAAAGGGACCCTATGCGGGCCGACAAGACCACCATGCTGTCTAGTTATAGCGGAATGAAAAAAAAGGGCAATCATAATCATACCATGGCCGACAAGGCCGCCAACTAACCAGCTACACTAGGTCTCACACGACCATCACGCAAAACATAATATACATATGCCCCACACAGCCAACAACTACTAACAACTGGGAAACTGTAGCCTACAATCCTATAAGAGTGGAATAATGGTTGAGACAGGTCCCCGGACTACCCAAAAGCTATACAACAAAAGAACAAACCTTCTCTAACTATTAACTCTGGGGAAAAGGAGCTCACTAAACTGTTGACTCTGACTAGCTGCTAGGAAGGTCTTGGATCACGTCTAATCGCACCTGCAGGAAGGTAATGCAGCGCCCCAAAGATGGACATCAGCACAATATGCACCGAATATGTAAGGCAGAAATAAAAGATGAATAAAGCTAATAGAAGGACTGAAAGTAATCAATAAGGAGAATAAGAATTTAACATGAATAGCTTCACAACAAGAATATATAACTAGCAAGTATAAGCACAAACAAGAACCTAATCGGGCCCCCGTAAGCTTGGAAGGTAAAATCAACACAGAATAACCTACCAGGCCCCCATAAGCCTCGTCAGGTACAAACAATGCACTCTCCTCATATCTAGGCTACTAAAGGTTGGGAACCATACAGTAACTTAGGAGTACTCGTCCTCTAAAATTGTATCCGAGCCTTATAGGCTTCTGTTTCTAGGTTTAACTATCTAGGATCCGGTAGCTATGTTTGTGTTTGAGCCGTCTGGGCTCCTATAACTATATCTGAGCCGTTTGGGATCCTGTAATAGTATCTGAGCTGTCTGGGCTCCTGTAACTGTAACTGAGCCATCTAGGCTCCTATAACTGTATCTAAGCTGTCTGGACTCCTGTAACTAGACCTCGAGCCTTCGCTCATCTCAGGGTCGTGATGCCACTATGGCATAGAGGAGTCTGGAGGTGACTAGACCTCAATACGATCCTCACGACCCCAATCTGGTCCCTTCGAACATCATATTGCTCTTTTGAGCATATGGGTACCTCAATACGGACCTCACGACCTTAATCTGGTCCCTTCGAACATCATATTGCTCTTTTGAGCATATGGGTACCTCAATACGGACCTCACGACCTCAATCTGGTCCCTTCAGACATCATATTACTCCTACGAGCATAGCCCTATAGGCAAAAAAACATCCAACAACCCAAACATCGTATGAAGAGACCAAGCTAACTAGGGTTAACTCTGACGAGGGTTACTATGTCATCGTTGCCATCTCAATTCTATTTGTAGCAGTTGACCGCAATAGGGTTACTCTGGAGTATTATAGATATACAGGTTGTATTAAATCTACGATGAATGTAACTTTCCAAAGGATAGCCTTAACATACCTTATTCGATGATTTCTATACACTCGAGAAATTCCAGAATGAAGTCAGTAATTCACCAATTTGCAGCCCTTACGCTGAGAAAATGAGGCTATTTAAATACTAATAATCGGAAAACAACAATATCTTTCAATATAATTAACTATAACTTCAACTTGAATTAATTCATTCGAAAACTCGCCAATTCTCGAGACTTTAGAAGATAGAATTGCTTACATATCGTCTTTAGCCACTTAGGACTCAATTTAAAGTAAATTCGACAATCTTTACTCGGCGGGGTTCCTGTACACCGAGAGAATTTTTATGAAATAACTATGCAGCGATGCATTTCGTAGGCATAGAACATGTTACCCAATGTTAATTTGCATTTGGACAGTATTTGACGGTGCAATTTGATGAAAATAGGATAAAAGTTGCGTCTTCTCTCTATTTTGGCCGAGGCAAATTAATTGGAAATAATTCAATCAAACAAGGTGAGTTTATATAGTACTAAGGCGGTGGCAGGGGGTGTGCGGTGTGCCCCCATCATTCTGCACTAGGGGCGCAACACTCTAGTGCCTGCGCCAGGGTAGGTTGCGCGACACGGCGCCCAGCACGCCAGCCTCCCGGTCTCGGCTTCCCATCCATTTGACGATGTGCTTGTGTGTTCACCCCCCGAGCATTCTCCCGGGTGTGTGGTATGCTATAATTATCAATATACTTACGCACATGATGGTCGTACTACGAAAATCTATGGGGTGTAACAGCTGTATCGAATTTTAGCATGCCCAATATACAAAATGTATCAAATGCAATTAATAAGCCAAAATAACAGAAATTTTTTAGCTAAAGGAAGGAATGGTGTGGCTGGTACAGAACATATACTAGTACCAGGATAAATCTCACGACGACCCAGAAAAGCACATGATGACATTCATTGTGTTGAGTGATAACTTTCACTAAAAAAATATCATAGATAAATATGTAAAGCTAAAATTATTTTCATTTTTATTGATCGACGAAGTAAGGGAGTGGTTGCGAAATGAACCGACAAGATCCATCATCTCTTGGAAGATTTTTTCAAGCAAATTCGTAAGTAGGTTCTTCTTATACAAGAGAATGAAAGAGTTGTGATGGAAGATTTTTGATTTTATTTAAAGTAGTGGTGAACCACTAGCTCAAGCTTGAGAAAGGTATAAAATCTACTTGCGGGATTGCCCGCATCACATGCAGTCAAATGAGATCATAGGAGATAACTTCATTTAAGGGCTAAAACAAGAATTGAAGATGTTCTTAAATGCTATTTCTCAAGGTCAAATTTTGGGTGTCACGACCCGAGTTCACACCCTGGTCGTAACATGAGACAAGGAACCCCGGTAGGCTCCATATCGACCCATGGCATTATCATACCATGCACTTAACATGAGAAAACGACTAACAACATGGATAAGCACAAGCAATAATAAGAATCTAATATAAACCATAAGGACAACGTAATAACACTTACATACAACGTTGAAACTGTCTAGACAAGTCTGAAAGCCTTCTACTAAACTGACAAGTTACTGGGACAAGCCCCTAGCTAACTCCCAACATCTGAAACTAAAACATAAGGAAGATGAAACATGAATCACTTCCTCGGAAGATGACGACTCACCACTATTAGCTGAGAGAGGATGAAGCGCATCTAACCATGAGGCTGAGTCTGGGAACCTGAATCTATATCATGAAACGATATAGCACAAGAAGTCATGCGGTCAGTACATGGAATGTACTGAGCATGTGGGAAGTGTAATTAAACTAAACATAAAATTATATAAAGAGGAAGTAATTTAAACACACATTAATAGTAATATAACTGAAAGGAGATACAACAATCTTATATGAGATTTACATATACATATTAACATAATCACTT
>JACEIK010010697.1:0-12788 GCA_018107945.1 Datura stramonium
ATTCCAAATGACAATTATAATGCCCATATCTACTGGATGATGTGTCAGTAGTTGACCTTGGGAGGCAGAGCCGCCATAGCTAAGGAGCTACCCACTTTAGATGAGCAATACCCGTTCAATAAGCATGCACATCAAATGTGCAAGATGGGACAATCCTATTAGGAGCCCCTAGATTATGATGCCCCCAAGCCCGAGCATACGATATATTAGAAAGGAGAAGAAGATGACGATGAGGGTGAAATGTCATGACCCAAGCATGTAACCGAGGCCGAGATACGGGATCTAGAACCATGAAGGGCTCCAAGCTAACCCATGACATATACATAACATGAAAGAGAATATATCTAAAGCAAAAATAAACTTGAAGACAACATAAGCAGAAGTCTATATATCATAAAAATATAAGTGTAGACTCGAGTCAACAATGTTGAAGGGGTGTTCATGGTTCGGTTTGGAATGATTTTCGATCAAAATTAAAATAAAATCAATTTAGTCAGTTTTTAAATTTGTAAAACCAAACCAAATAATATAAAATAAATAACCATCAGTGTGGTTCTTGTTGGTTTGGTTCGGTTTAGTTCAGTTTTTCAGTTTACATCTAGTTAATGATAAATTATCAATAGTAAAATAATAGAGACATGATATAATTATTTCAAGTGAACATTAGGAATCAACAAATTTCTTTCTACTATCACAAAATGAATGTATCTGAATCTTCTATTATTTTTCAATACTATTCCAAAGTTTTAGCATGTTTAAGTTTCATAAGTGTAGAGGTTCTTACACTTCACATGTCTAATATCCACACATAAACAATATAAAACTTCAAATAGAATGGTCAAACCTTCTAAAATCAAAGGGATGAACTACTGAAGCGTAGAAGAATGTTTTAGCAAAGAAATTTTAAAAATTGGCAATATGCCACACCATATATAAATAATTAGACTGAGAGTGTTAGGTTTGAACATATTTTTTAAGTAATAGAATTTAAAAGTGTTGTAAGTCATGTAAAATAAAAAATACTAAAACCAAATTAATGATTAAAAGGTATAAAATATTTATAATTATTTATAAAAAACTAATCGGTTTGGTCCAATTTGCAGTTTGGTTTGATTTTTCACCAAACCATGAACACCCCTACGCTGAACCACCTTACATAGTTTTCTGAAAAGCCTCTAGCCATACAATGAGTTGATGGGAAAACACCCACAACTAGATGTAACACCTCAAAAGTTTCTTAGATCAGACCCGAAGCTTACAACAGAAAACAATAGGAAAAAAATACAAGAACCAAGCAACGAACCTTAGTACGATTCATTATAAGGTGCAATGGGTCGTTGGAGGTGCTCATAGTTTCATTTCTAGAGAGCAATCAGAAATTTGCCCAGAATCCACGAGGGGATTGTACGGACCTTGGCTTGATTAAACGGGTCATTGTTTGTGATCTTTGAATCAGATTAAGATAATTTTTAAGGAATAATGGGGTAAAGCAATGGACGGAACAATGGTCTGTTGTTTGGTAGCATGAACCGTCAGATGGATTATTGGATGTACTAGTTCGTTGAAAATTTTGAGCTAAGTTTAGAACCTTTCTAGGTATATGGATAGACCAGAGCCCTGTGTATTTATGTAAATAAGGTGTTAAGATCAATTTCCATGTATAAGAAGTACATTGGATTCAAATTAAGGTCATAAGGAACATCTAGCATAAAGTTGGGTTGAGAGCCTTCTTATCGATTGAGTTTTTGTATAAGTTCTTACAAGGGTCAGCTTCAAACGAACATAACTCCCATATTATAAAGTGTTTTTGGATGATTCAATATATAATAAATTGAATCCCCTTGAGGCTTCTTTCCAACACATCCGACCTTGCATCAATTGGAGTTTGGAGTAAAAAGTTAAGACTGGTTTAGTGAAGCAGAACTAGGCATTGCACAAACCACAGTAGGGGTCGTTGGTTGAAAGGACAAACGTTGTTTTAGCTCATGGTATCCAACTTTTGAGAAATGGCCAAGAATAAATCCAGAACCAATGAGGGGATTCAACGGTTTATTGTTTGATTCAATTGGTCATTGTTTGGGTCATTGAATGAGTTCTAGAGACTGGTTCGGAGGCAAGGGGAGCAGCAATGACTGGACCAGTGGTCTGTTGTTTGTGACCACGACTCGTTGTATAGGTCATTGGTTCTCTCAGGTAATTTTCCAGATCGGTAGTCCAAGGGTATTTTGGTAAAATCTTATGCTTTTAACTCCTAAATGACGTTGTTTTGGGTATAAGATGGGTCTAATTTCAAGGATTTTCCTAGCCTAATCCCTCATTCAACCCAAAACACCCATAAGTTCTTCTTCCTCTCTTCTCTCAAAGCTTAGAAGCACTAGGGTTCTTCTTCAAGTGCTTTAAGATCCAAGTTCTAGTGGGAGATTTTGTCAAGCCAGGTATGTAGGACTTCAGCAAGGATCTCCTTTCATCCTTGTGACCCAATTTATATTGAAACCCTAGTTACTTAATTCCCTAGAATAGTATGTCTAAGGGTATCAATCTATGCATGAATTCTCACATGTCTTTCCTGAATTTCAAGGCCCTCATGATAGATAGTTATGTATGCTTATGAATTTTCCTCCCAAACTCATGATTTATGTCTATCATATGATAGTTGCATGATTTCAAGAACTGTACCATAACTTAGCACTATTTTTGAGATATGACCCTTATGAAATATCTATATGAGTTTACCATGATTTCAGTATATATGTTTAAAGTATGACTTGATTACGTTTTTGGGCCTATGACTCTATGAATTTTGAATGTAAAGTATGTTCATGATCCTTCAGACTTTCGGGCCTCTTGTTAGGAAAGTATCCCAAACCAAACTCTCGTGAATTCAACATGTTATGGTTAGTTTGACTATTAGGTCTCTTGTTAGCTGAAAGTAGCCCTGGCTAGATAGATGATATTATTTGAGCCTTCCATGTCAGCACAGTCAATAGTCCTCTAGACTCTTGGGATTTCCTTGTTAGATAAAGTGATTCCGAGTAGCCTTAGGATATCAGTTTCATGTATTCTTATGTTCAGTTGGGAGTAGCACATAGCACTGTCATGATCCAAACATGGACCCGGATCGAGACACGAGACAAAGAACCCTGAAAGGCTCCAAGTAGACCCATGGCATGAACATGACACCTAAGTCCAACAGAGTAATGCAGAAGTCTAACATATATAGAATAGCAGAAGTCTGGAAATATGATAACATCAAATATCTAAATATATAACAGCAATCTAAAATTGAAAACACACTATGTCTGATAAGCCTCTACATACTGACGAGTTGATGGGACAAGACCCCAACTAACGCACTAATTACTGAAACTGAAATTGAAAATACTGAATACAACTGATAAAATGGTCCTCAAAGGATGAGGACTCACCAACTCTAGCTGAAAAATGCTAACTCTGAGGATCTAGCTAGAAGTGGGACTGAACTTGAATATCTAAGCTTCTATCATGAAATGATAACATCATAGAGTATGCGGTCAATACGGAAAATGTACCGAGTATGGAAGTCAAGTAAAACCGCTAAGTAAGTAAAATCATAAATCATGCATATCATAAAACATTTCATCATAAGATTTTGAGAGTAGGGCTTGCATGTTATTATCTGAAAATATGATTTAAACATAACTGAATTGAATTGCCCAAAGCTGAAACTAATTATTCATAAGTAAAACTGAACATTGGGTCAAACCTGCTGAAAACATAATATCATGACCGATGAACATACATAATTGAAATCATGAGAAACAATGGGAGATTCATCATGTAATTGGCATTACCACGATAGAGCTTATGTGGTCCCGACTATTACACTCAAGTGGGCAAAGCCGTCCAAAGCCTTGCTAGGGCTAAGGACGTTTACATGATATCGATATCAAGCTGAAAGCCTCTTGGGGCAGGGAAAGCTTACAACGGAGGTCCAAAATAATCTGAACATACCTACATTGGCACGTAGTTCTAAGGCACAGGATTTACTAACCCTTATCCTACTCGGTGCTAGACAATACTTTCAAAAAACATGCATATGCTCTCCATCGTTTTTCAATGAAGCTGAACCATCGTCTAGTGAAGAAGTTGAATCATAACATGATATACATAATCTAAAAACATAACATGAGGAGCCTTCGCTCAAGCCATACCATAAGCTGAAAAGAGTGGGAGTCTAGACTCCAAAATCCATGTGGTAAGCTAATAACATGAAATTGAGAGAAATCATCAAACATACATGATCTTATGGGCTTGCCAAAATATAAAAATACTTGAAATAGGCTTTGATAGTCAAAAACATGAATATAGATATGAGTAATTCGAAATCATACTTTCATCAGATACATCTCATCATGCTTGAAAACATATAGCATAATCTCATCTTTTCATGGACTTTCATAATTGGGCATCATAATTTGGAATTTTGAAAACATGAATTGTAATTGAAAACATTATAAAACATGACCATGAATCATAATTCAACATTAGAAACATGAATAGTTATACCCATGGTAGATACTTAGAGAATTCACAAGTTGGGTTGAAACCCCATAGATTCATCAAGTTAGGATTTTCATGAATTTGAGAAGGGATTGGGTATGGGAGTGGATGAATACACCCATTCA
This sequence comes from Datura stramonium, assembly GCA_018107945.1. Taxonomy (NCBI): domain Eukaryota; kingdom Viridiplantae; phylum Streptophyta; class Magnoliopsida; order Solanales; family Solanaceae; genus Datura; species Datura stramonium. Next base: position 4,665 of record JACEIK010010697.1, read on the forward strand.
TAACCCTACATACCTGGGTATTTCTGATTTCTCAAACTTCTTGAATGCCCAAAGGAAATTGAGAGAGAATTGATGAATTTCTAAACTTGATCACCCTTAGAAACTTCTTGGCTTGCATGCATGGAGAGGGATAGGTTTAGAATGAGCTAAACCCTCTTCAAACACATTTAACTAAGCTTAAAATGACGTAGTTTATTTCTTAGAAACTTAGAAACTATGGAAAAAGCCTTTAATAAATTCGCAAGGAAAAACACACTGCCAGTCCCAACGAGGGACTAGATGACTCGTTGGCTGAGGGACAACTCATTGTGAAGAGTCGTTGCATTCACTGCCCAAAATTTCCATCTTCAAGCCGGTTCCTGACCATGGCTGACTCCATGAATCGTTACCCTGACCACGAGTTATGGCTTGTCTCGTGGTCAACCCCAAATTTCAAAAATCCAACCAACTCTCCCTTCACTCCACGAGTCACCTAACGACTCGTAGTGCACCTCACGCATCACTGGATGACTCGTCCTGTGAATTGGTGAAAAAAATTCTATTTTCTCTGTCTCAACCCTCGAGTCTAATCTTTGAAATTTTTGGGTATCATAATATCTCCCCCTTGGGAACATTCGTTCTAGGGTGTGGATGAACGTTCTGAAAAGTTTAGAAATGCAACTGTCATACCAAATACTGAATATTTAAAGCTGAAAACTGATTGAGTGATTGAATCGGTACTGAATTACATGACTGAACGGAATTTGTGAATCATACATACACACACTAACATGAAAGAAACTGGGGCATATGATCTGAACATAAAACTGAATAGAGTACTAGGGAGAATACTGATACCTTAAGCTGAAACTGAGCTTGGAAGGAATCGAAGAGGGTATCTAGCCATTATATCTACTTCGGCTTTCCACATAGCTCTCTCGATATGTTGACTCCTCCATAAAACCTTTACGTAAGCTACTTCTTTGTTTCTTAGCCTTCGAACCTGATGATCAAGTATTTCCACTGAAACCTCCTCATAGCTAAGACTATCCTTCACACCTACGGTCTCCACTAGGACAACCAAAGCTGGATTGCCCATGCACTTGTTCAAAAGCGACACATGAAACACTGGATGCACTGAAGCCAAATCTGAGGGAAAATCCAACTCATACGCTACCTTGCAAACCCGTCTCACAATCCGGTACGGGCCAACATAACAGGGACTAGTTTTCCTTTCTTTTCGAATCTCATCACTCTCTTCATGTGAGATACCTTCAGAAACACTGAATCATCAACTTCAAACTAAGATCTTTCCTTATCACATCCGCATAGGACTTTTGGTGACTCTGGGATGTTTTCAACCTTTCCCTTATAAGTTGAACCTTCTTCATAGCCTCATGAACTAAATCTGGCCCTATCAACACAGCTTCACCAACTTTGAACCAACCAATAGGCGATCTACATCTCCACCCATAAAGAGCCTCAAATGGAGCCATCTGAATGCGTGAATGGTAGTTTTTGTTATATGCAAATTCAATGAGAGACAAATGATCATCCCAACTACCATTGAAGTCAATCACACATGCTCTCAACATGTTCTCAAAAGTCTGAATGGTCCACTCGGCCTGACCATCTGTTTGCGGGTGAAATGTTGTGCTAAGCTTGACCTAAGTACCAAGTTCCTTCTGAAGCGATCTCCAAAAGTAGGAGGTAAACTGAGTACCTTTATAAGATATGATGGACAAAGGCACTCCATGAACCGAACTTACTCTTGAATATTGTTGCACCCCAGCGCACGCGATCGTACAAGTAATACTGTGGCTCTTTTTAAGAGCCGGATGTCGAACCCACAGGGACTAGCTAATTCAGCGAACAATCAAGTTCAAGTGTTAATTAAACCTTCACAAGTGTTGATAGAAGAGATTTTGGATAATTTTAATTAAATCTAGAGGTGACCACAAAACAATCGAGAAACAATACAAGAAGCACCTAGAGTTAAGGCCTGATATTCATGCAATGCTATAATTCAAAATGGTTTGAGTATGAAAACTTTAGTTGCTTTCTCACATAGTTAAAATGTGGTGTTGATGGTCTTTTGAGACTCTAAACATGAAAAACTAGTCTCACACCTACATCATCAAGCGAGGATGTGACGTCCTAATTCACAAGCAATTTAACTACATGGATGTGGTTTACGGGGTTTGTGCCCTTGATTATGGACTTTCGTACTTCTAATCGTTTAACCTGACTTAGCTTCACAACTACTTCTATGAGCGGTGATGTGACAATTCTAAGTCGATGTCTAGGTATCATCCCATTTTACTAACCAAGCAAGGCAAATTAGGTATAATTTCTATCCTAACTGCGAATCCTATTGTAAAGATAAGAACTTGCTCCCTATATTCTTGTGTTCTAGCCTAGGATTACTCTTTCGAGCTTTTACCTAAGCTTAACGAGTTCTTTTTCATGTTGATCAAGCATAAAAACCACAATAATGAAGAATGCACGACAAAACAACAACTAAAAGCTCAAACAAATGATGAATTCATCCATTTACATTCATATCTTATGGCCTCAGCCCTAGAGGAAGGGTTTTATCCACTCATGATCGTACAAATACTCAAAAATATAATTGGAATACGATACTTACAGGAGTAGTTAAAAGAAAATGAAAAAATAACGAACCCTAGGTAGAGTTCTTCACTTCTCCCTTCACTCCTCTTCGTTGTTCTCAAAATATTTCGTGATAAATGATTTTTGGAGCTAAGTGTCCTATTTATATTAAATGAAAAAAATGCAATTTTTGGCTTGCCATGGACTACCTCCATTCCACGCTACCCATCGCGCAGCAGCAGCTCCGTGGCACGGGGCTGTCACGCATGCCAACTGGATATTTTGTTTCTCGGCAGGTCTCGCACTACACTGGTGTGCGTCGCCCAGCGTGGCACGCTCCATCTCGCGCGCGATGCACGGCATGACATGGACACTGGAACGCAGCGAGGCCTGGCATGGCACGAAACCAACGCGAAGGCGCACTGCTTGGAATCTTCTCACGCGCACGACTACCTGCATGACACGGCATTGGGCGCGCCAATGGCCTAGCGTGGCACGCTAGTGGCCTAGGCAGCCCCTCTCCTTTGCAACTTCATGCTATCTTCCTTGAAATTCTTTTCCAACTTCTTTCTTATGCATTAACCATCATATTTAGTCCCTCCTAGGAGTTTTAAAACTACAAAACAAAGACTAATCATATCGGTTAGTTCATACACAAAAATATTCAAAATCACATGAGAATGTAATTGATTAAATTAGCAAACTTGACTAAATTATGTTATGAAATAGCACTTGGGCACGTAATTATGGCCAAGATCACTACCCCACACTTAAATCCTTATTCGTCCTCCAACAACTCCATTCCATCTCATGCACATGAAGAACTCACACATAGCTAATTGAAGCAAAACAATTTAAGCTAAGGCTACAACGATTGTTTTAGATGGCAAGTTAAAAATAGAGCATGCAAGATATAAATCTTAAAATCCCATATAACACCGTTAAAACTTCCTAGCCTCAAGAATCGACTCTCAACTCAACAAACTCAAGCACATTAGCCAACCAAGAAATCCGACATGAATTTTATCCTTCATCAAACATATGCCCTCACAATGAGAGAGTTACCCATTTTTTTTCACTTATAAGTTTTCAAATCGTGACATATATGGGTGTATGAATAAGAAATAAGCTCAATCTCGCAAAGAATTCACATGCAACATGTATTGAACCATAAGCTTTCCTTTAGTGTTTTACTCCACTAATTTAGGAATGTTTGAAAGTAAGATCAAGTAGGACTTAGTGGGTTATAATGTACGCTAAGGGACAGGTAGTTACTATTCTAGCCAGTAATAGTGACTATTTTCCCTAAGCGATGTTAATACATCACCCTTTCATTACGAATATTTATCCTCTTAATTCATCTTTATTCTTTTCAACTCCCATTTTCCTCTTTGTTCCCCATTTCATTAGGCACACTTAATCTATCAGTAAGGAGTACTTAAGCAATTTTCTTTTTCGCTCCTTTCTTCTTTTACTCCCTACTAACTCTTATTCATTTTTAAACAAGTGCACCTCTAGTCTTTTCTTCAACTACCACACTACTCTTTTCCTTCTTCTTCAAACTCCTCACTGCTTGACTTCTTTTGCAATTTCACTTAAGATCTTAGGAGTTTTGGATCAAATTCAAGGCTATTGAAAAGAACTGATTAAGCTCATTTTGTGGATAGCAAAGAATAGTCTAAAGGCTCAATGGGGCTAACTAGGATTAGACATTCACGGTACGTAAAGCGAGGGATAAAAATTAGGCTCATTCAAAGAAATGCCTAAATCATCTCCTACAATCGACATCCCTCATTTCGTTTTGTATACACACCACACAAGTTCTAGAAACTAAACAATAGCATGGAATATTCAAAAAACTTACACTCACAGCACATGCTTAATTCAAGACAAATTCAGTTGATTCTTACTCAGCTAATCACAAGAATTCACAATTAAGCTTTTAACACATAGAGTCACATTCAAGAGCCTAGGTGTCTCAAACAGAGTTATACAATTGCCAGACATGCTTCAAAATTATCTTACTTGCATCTCACAATCGTGTATAGCACATAACAAGAACATCAAGCCATCAATCAGCTAAGGGTTCAAAAACCAAAACCTATTAACTAATTTTCCCTCCAGACGGCCGTCATCCATCCATCGTCGAAACTATAACCAACACCATTATGTACAGACAAAGAAAAAATTTATTCATCAGTTCAAGGTGCCCCCCTTCGAAAAAGAACCAAAAAGAAAAACCAAAGGATGGGTGAAATGTAATCAACTCAAACTTTTTCATCAACCAATCTAATATCAAGCACCAACTTCACCCAAATTCTCTAAGCACAAAATTCAAAATTTTGAAATTTTTCTCACCTCACACTTGAATCATGCTATGTCCCCAAAGCATCATTTAAGAGTAATATAATGGTGAGAAATACTCCCTGAGGCCTCTAGGCCTACTTAGCAGCATGTTTTCCTCCATCAATTAAAAGTAATAAAGGGTGAGAAATACTCCCTGAGGCCTCTAGGCCTAGCTAGCAACTTGTTTTCCTCCATTTTTTAACACATGGGTCACCGACCCCACACTCATCTTTTAGTCATGCTCCTTAGCTTTCACTTCCATGGGTACTTAGACTTTTCCAGAATCCATGATTATCCAACAAAATAAACAATAATAAGTGAAAAATAACAAAAATTATAAACAACTGAAAAGAAATTGTACATGTGGTACTCTTGGGTTGCCTCCCAAGCAGTGCCTAATTTTACATCGCGGCACGACGCATCAAGTTTCACCACTTTACCCTCCACTTTGAGGATATGAATCTCACCCCTAATTTCTTCTCCAGTTTCCTCTTATGCTCCAGGGATGGTGGTAAAAAAAGGAAAGGACCAAGCAGTAGATGTCGCCTCTGGCTCTTATTGGCCCCTACATAAGTGAAGTCATTTTGTTTCTCAGAATCAACAAATTTCAAAATATATGGGGCTTGTTCCTCTTCTATACTTTTTTCTACAATCTTGGAAGACTCTATTTCCAGGTTGTCAACCAAACATAATGTCGAGAAATTCTTCGAGTGGGGTACAATACACCTTAACTCTGAAACTGGATTGTGCTTGACCTCCTTACTTGTGCACACCTTCTCCACCTCAATATCTGACTCCACATGAATGTCAAATGGTTGGAACTATATCTCTCCTTTCATGATTGGATTGGCCATATGTGTGAGACCATCACGGAGACTCTCAGGAGCTTCTAGCTGTTGAGCTTGTTCCAAAAACTCACCCTTTTCTTCTCCTTGCAGTCCCTCTTGAGTATGGGCTAAGACCGTTACTTGAAAATCAACGCAAGCTTCAGCCTCAGTCATCAACTTTGTGAACTTGGCTCTTATTATTTCTAGGGCCTCTCCATTTTCCTTAGTCTGAAACCCCATTACTTCCATCTGCTCCCTCATCACTTTTGTCTGCTCAAGGGCCTGTTTTAACTTATTTTCTATCTGAGCTTGGTGTTCCAAGTCCTGATTTTCATCATTCCTGTACTCATCAAAAACAACAGAAGGATCATAGTGGGGGCTTGGGGAGGGGAATACGAATTTGGAAAACCATTCCAATGGCCATCCTGACCACCACATATACTGCAAGTGTGATAGTTTTTCCACAAATGGGGTCCTCCACAATTCAAACAAGACTCATCGAAATATGAGTATACACCATTCAGCCCATTTGTGTTCCATGATGTCATGTCAAGAAGAGTATCAAACTCAAAACAAAAATAAAATAAATCTAAAGATAATGTTTTTTTAACACTTTGAAAATTTTACATCAATATAGAAACAAGAAATTCACCAATTTTGCCAGTCCCAGGTAATGGCGCCAAAAAATTATTGCGCCCCAATGCACGCGGTCGTACAAGTAATACAGTGGCCCTTTTTAAGAGTCGGATGTCTAACCCACAGGAACTGGACTAATTCAGCGAAAAATCAAGTTCAAGTGTTAATTTAACCTTCACAAGTATTGATAGAAGAGATTTTGGATAACTTTAATTAAATCTAGATGTGATCATAAAACAATCGAAAAACAATACAATAAGAAACTAGAGTTAAGGCATGATATTCATGCAATGATACAATTCACAATGGTTCGAGTATGAAAACTTCAATTGCTGCCTCACATAGTTAAAATGCGGTGTTCATGTCTCACATACAATTCACAATGGTTCGAGTATGAAAACTTCTATTCTAGGACTGGCTCATCTGAAAATCGGTACTCTACCGCATGGGTTCTACAATTTACTAAGGCATAACATGCATGCAGCCAATCCATACCAAAGATAACATTAAAATCCATCATGGCTAGCTCTACTCAATCTACTGAGGTGACTTTTTGAAGGACTATGACAGGGCAATTTCTATATACCCGTCGAGCTATCACTAAATCATACACTGGAGTAGAGATTGAGAAGGGTTCTGATAGGATTTTGAGACTGACTATGAAACTACTAGCAACATAGGGCATCGCAAAAGATAAGGTAGCCACTGGATCTAACAATGCATATACATCAAGGTGCAATATTCATAACATACCAGTGACTACATCTAGAGAGGCCTCCTGCTCCTAACGAGATGCGAGGGCATAGAATCTGTTCTGACACTGACCACCACCTGCACTAGCGGAGGCTCCCTACTAAACTGAGCATGCTGGTGGGGATAGTGAACTAGTGGCTGGGTCTCGGCCTTTACCATGGCCCAGTCTAGTCGCTGGGCAATCTCTAAGCATATATCTAGGCTTCCCACACCCGAAACAAGCACATGTACCTACTAAGAACTAACTAGTGAGTCTCTGGCCACACCTTTCACAAGATGGAATACTGGGCTCCACAAAATTTCTCCCTTGACCTCGAGAGCCAGATGCTCGTCCCCTCTGGTCGTGCCTAGATCTGGATGGACACTTGCTGTGGATGGCACTAGGGCTGATGATCTCTAGTGGGACTACTGACGGTGCCACCATCAGGTCTCTATTGGAGAATCCAAAGCTATCAGTCCTAGCCCTCTTGGCCTCTCTCTCCCACTCACTCACTTGTACCACCTCCATCTTCTAGGCACACAGAACTATCTGCGGAAATCAATGTCTTGATGAAGCAACATGGTCTGACAATCCTTAATCAAATATTCTGCTACCACATACACGAACCGACTCCTCGAGCCCCCGGGTCTGCCACCATCTCAGGTGCATATTTGGATCAGTGGGTGAACTCTGGAGCATACTCTTAGACAATCATGTTTTTCTGTCTCAAGTTTATAAATTGAGCTGCATTGATCTCCCACATCTAACGGGAGAAGAACTGATCCTAAAACGCGGTATGAAACTTATCCAAACCAATAGGGCCTACTCCAACTGCCCTACCCTCCTTCCACTATCTGAGCCAGATATGTGCAATGATCTTGGGCAAAATAGCATGCCCAAGGGATACTTTACAACTTAGTTTTGTCTTGTTTATCTACTTATTTATATACATTCTCATGTAATTTTATGTAAATGTGAATATATATACTA
>JACEIK010010698.1:1052-32720 GCA_018107945.1 Datura stramonium
TGGCACCTTCCGGCTTATGGGGGCTGGTATAGGTCCTTGTATGTTATATATGTATATACATGTTATTTATTAGCTAATAGACAGCAGGTCGCCACGTCAAAATGTATTCTTCTACCTTACCTTCAGTACAGATAAGCTTATTTCAGATCCTTCCAGCCCAGACAATTTCAGATACTTTCTGCTGTTCAGAATTTCTAGTTTTATTGTTTATATTCAGTTATGCTCAGTTTGCTTTACATACTCGGTACCAGTGGTACTGACGCCCGTTTGGGGCACTGCACTACTTTCCTGCAGGCACCTATAGACGAGGAGCCGACCCCTCGTGATCCTAGCCAGCGCAGAGTCATCAGCTCCTGTCATCCGGAGCTTGATATTTAGAGGTCTACACTATTTTTCTTTTATTATATAGTACGGGTAGGTTGGGGCCCTATCCCGACCATCTTTTCAGTATTCTTAGAGGCTTGAAGACTGTATATATCTCCCTGTGGTTAGTTGTGCCGGTCGTGTGGGGCCGTGCGTATGTTTAGTTGTTTATGTTGGCCGTGTGGGGCCTTATCCAGTTAGTAGTNTTATATTGATTCAGAAGTAACTAGTCAGCATGGTGGCCTTGTCGGCCCGCATAGGTTCCCTTATATTGATGAGATTCTGGTTAGCTGTTGTTGTTGTACAAGTGGCTATAGGCCTAGCCGGCCGGGGGCTGTATTTACAGCCGCTATATATCCCATTGATTCCGTGAATCAGAGTTAGAGCCAGCCAGGCACCAGAAGTGCTTAGGCTCAGTAGTCTTGCAATTCAGGTCCTAGTAGGGCACCAGGTGCCAGTCATACCGCCCAAGGCGGGGAGTGACAATTCCCTTCGCATGTGTATTGACTATCAGTAGTTGAACAAGGTCACCGTTAAGAATAGGTACCCCTTACCAAAGATTGATGATTTGTTCGATTAGCTTCAGGGATCCAAGTGTTTCTCCAAGATTAATCTCAGGGCCGAGTATCACCAGCTCAAGGTTCGGGAGAGTAACATCCCGAAGACCGTTTTCAGGACTCGGTATGGTCACTACGAATTTGTTGTTATAAGTTTTGGACTAACCAATGCCCCTGAAACTTTTATGTATCTAATGAACAGGGTGTTCAAGGCATATTTGGACATATTCATAATTTTGTTCATTGATGATATTCTCATATACTCTCGAAGCGAGGAGGAGCATGTCGCTCACTTGAGAGTAGTGCTTCAGACCCTCAAGGATGGTCAGTTGTATGCAAAGTGCAGCAAATGTGAGTTTTGGTTGAACTCGGTGGAATTTCTAGGCCATGTGGTATCGAGTGAGGGCATAAAAGCAGATTCTCAAAAAATCGAGGCGGTGAAGAATTGGCCCAGACCGGTGACCCATCAGATATCAGGAGCTCTTTAGGCTTAGCGGGTTACTATCGGAGTTTTGTGGAGGGATTTTCATCTATTTCTGCCCTTTGACCAAGTTGACTAAGAAGAAGGTGAAGTTTAATTGGTCGGAGGCTTATGAGAAAAGATTCCAAGAGTTGAAGACCTGACTCACTTCAGCCCTAGTATTGACCTTACCTGAGGGTACCGATGGTTTTGTGGTGTATTTTGATGCTTTGCAAGTCGGACTCGGGTGTGTGTTGATGCAGCATGGGAAAGTGATAGAATATGCCTCGAGACAGTTGAAGGTTCATGAAAAGAACTACCTGACCCATGATCTTGAATTGGCTACGGTGGTGTTTGCATTGAAGATATGGCGGCATTACTTGTATGTGGTCCACATGGATGTATTCACGGATCACAAGAGATTGCAATATGTGTTCACGCAGAAAGACCTCAATCTTCAGCAAAGGAGGTGGTTGGAGCTATTAAGGACTATGATATGAGTGTCCTTTACCACCTGGGTAAGGCTAATGTGGTAGAAGACGCTCTTAGTAGACTCTCTATGGAAAGTGTGTCCCACGTGGATGGGGGAAAGAAGGATTTGGTGAAAGATATCCATCGACTTGCAAGGTTGGGAGTCAGGTTGGTCGACTCGATCGATGGCGGCGTTGTTGTGAAAAAGGGATCAGAATCATCTTTAGTGACGAATGTGAAGGCCAGACAAGATGAGGATCCGATTCTAGTAAAGCTGAAGGAAGTTGTTTGAAGTCAAAGGGTGGAGGTTTTCTCCCAAGGGGGAGATGGTGTACTGCGGTACCAGGGTCGTCTATGTGTTCCAGATGTTGATAACTTGAGGGATCGAATATTGCATGAGGCACATGGATCCAGGTATTCTATCCATCCAGGAACCACCAAAATGTATCATGAGTTGCGGGAAATATATTGGTGGAACGACATAAAGAAGAATATTGCAGAATTCGTAGCCAAATTCCCGAACTGTCACCAAGTGAAGGTTGAGCATCAAAGGTCGGGAGGCATATTGCAAGATATTAACATTCCTACTTGGAAGTGGGAAGAGATTAACATGGACTTCATTACCGGCCTACCTCGTACTCGTCGACAATATGATTCCATTTGGGTGGTAGTCAACAAGGCTAACCAAGGCTGCACACTTTCTACCGGTCAAGACCATAGATTCAACGAATGATTATGCCAAATTATATATTCGGGAGTTGTTCCGGCTTCATGGAGTGCCCTTGTTTATTATTTCTGACCGAGGTACTCAGTTTACCTCTCAGTTTTGGCGGTCTTTCCAAAAAGGGCATGGGACTCAGGTTAAACTCAGCACAACATTTCATCCGCAAATGGATGGTCAGGCAGCGCGGACAATTCAAACTCTCGAAGACATGTTGAGAGCTTGTGTGATGGACTTCAAAGATAGTTGGGATGATCATTTTCCCATGATCGAGTTTGCTTATAATAACAACTATCACTCTAGTATCCAGATGGCACCGTTTGAGGCTCTATATGGGCGGAGGTGTAGATCCCCGATCGGATGGTTTAAGATTGGTGAGGCAGCAATGATAGGGCCAGATTCGGTTCACGAGGCTATGGTGAAGGTTCAGTTGATAAGGGACAGGCTGAAGACCGCTCATAGTCGTCAAAAGTCATATGCAGATATGAGAAGAAGAGATTTTGAGTTTGAGGTAGACGATTGGGTATTTCTAAAGGTATCTCCCATGAAGGGAGTCATGCGGTTCAGAAAGAAAGGAAAACTCAGCCCCCGCTACCGATTGAAATGAAGGTTTGAGGTCCCCATGGGTGTGGAAACGACTCGTGGTTAGTTACCACCAGTCGTCAGGTTAACCGTGCGGTGAAGTTGAGAAATAAATGGGAGGATTGACCAGTGTACCTAACGAAAGGGACCCCACGAGTTGTGGTTAGTCCCAATGACTCATGAGGTGAGTCGTAGGCAAACAAGTTGAACTTTAGGTGAGAATGAGACAGTGTACACGACGGAATGTGACCACCGATTGTGGTCTCGAGAAACGAATTGTTAAGTCCCCCGTTACGAGCCCTAAGTGATCTGTTATCCAGTGTACCTGTCGGACAACTTGACGAGTCGTGGCCCTTAGTGATGAGTCATCAGGTCCCTCGTTGGGACCCCCAGTAGTTAATTCAACAATTTTGTAAGGGCTTTTCCGTAATTCCAAAATCCTAAGGGCCTATACTACATCCTTTAAGGCTCGTTTTAGTGGGTTCTTAGAAGGGGAAAAACCTATTCTAACTCATTCTTCCCATACATGCATGTTTGAAGGTTTGAAGAGAGGATTCAAAGATAAATCTCAAGGTTTCCATTGGAATCTCAGCATGGGCAATTAGAAGGTGTTAGAATTCACCATTCCTAGGTATGTAAGGCTATGAGTGGGTGCCTCCTTCCACACCCATGCCCGATTTCTATCAAATCATGATAAATTGTCTATGATCAAGTATGGTGTTTTCACCCAATTGCATGATTCTTCAATCTCTTTATATGGGTATGATTAGATTATGTTTATATCGGTGAATTGTGAAGCTTGGGCAGATTTTAAATTGTTTTCAATCCAAACTGTGATTTCTAAATTATGAAATTGAATGCCCATGGATGAGAAGTTCATGAAAGAAAAGAATGATGTTGAATGTATGATGATGATGAGATTTGATGATGAAAAGCATGTTTCTGAAGCTACCCATGACTATGATGTTGTTTCCAAAATGAATTGAGTAGATCTAAGTTTGATAAAGCTTTGGGCAATGCCCACATGTTGATCTAAAATGATGATTTTCTCGAAATAAGCTTACCACATTGTTTGGAGCGAAGTCTCTCAAATTTCAAAATTTCTAGCTTGTGGTATGTTGAGTTAGATATTCCTACATATAGCTTACCACATGATTTGGAGTAGATGCTCCCATTTATACTTGAGCTTGTGCTATGTTTCGAAATAAAGCTTCTCATATGCATGAAGTCATAATTGAGATATATGTCATTATGAGCTTTGTCAAGGGACAATGTTTAGCTTCATATTCATATGATATCTAGTCTATACATGATTTTATTATGAGCTTTGTCAATAGACAAAGTTGAGCTTCATTTCGTACGATGTTGAGTTATGCATGACTTCATCTTGAGCTTCGTCGTTAGGCGATGTTGAGCCTCATCAATAGACGATGTTGAGCTTCGTTATATACAATATAGAGCATTGCATTTTTTGGGAGAAGAGTCTAGCACGAGCAAGTTAAGGGTCGATCATCCTATGCCCTAGAACTATGCGCCAACGTAGGTTGATACTAATATATTGTTGCGACCTCCCTTGGGAGCTATCCTCGGCCCGATTGGCCCTTCATCTTGATATCAATATCATAGTAGCGTCCTTAGCCTGATAAGGTTTTGGATAGCTCTTCCCACTTGAGTGTGATAGTCGGGACCACGTATTCTCTATCGTGGTATGTCGGTTAAGTGAGGAGTCTCCCACTGTCTATACTATTCAGATTTGCATCTGCATTATTCATGGAAGTTATTTTATGCATGCATGTTCTAAAACTAAGGTTTGACTCATTGTTCAGCTTTTAAAATAAATGTCATGTTTCATCTTTGAGTCATTCGAGTCAGTCATGATGATATAAAGCTATGCATGGTCATGTTATGATAAGATTATGATTTCAGAAGGAATGCATGTAGCCTCTCCTCTCATATTTGAAAGATTATGATATGTATGAACTGTTTTAAATGATTTATTTTATATAAGTAGTTTTACTTACCTTTCATACTCGGCATATTCCACGTACTGACCACATACTTTCTATGTTGTATCGTCTCATGATACAGGACCCGGCTCATAGCTTCAGCCCCGATCTTAATTAGCTTTCCAGAGTCCTTATCAGCTCTGGATTGGTTAGTCCTCATCTTTCCAGGACTAGACTCTCAGTTTTCATTTCATATTTTAGATTCAGTATCGTCGAGTTAGTTGGGATCTTGTCCCATCAACTCGTCCATATTAGAGGCTTTCAGACTTATGTATGTGTAGCTTCAGATATTATTCTGATGTGCTATTTTATGAGACTTCTGCTGAGTTTATATTTATGGTTTCTTCTTGTTTATTGAATGAGTTAGTTGAATTCTTATGCCATGGATCGAAATGGGGTCTCTCGAGGCCCCTTGTCCCGTGTCTACGATTCAGTCCTCCATTCGTGTCGTGACAAACTATTTTTTCTCCGCATCTACATGAGATACACTCATCATGGAAAGCCTTCTAAAATAGTCTGCCACCACGTTAACCTTTCCCGGATGATAGAAACCACTCATATCATAATCCTTCAAAAGCTCCAACCACCTCCTCTGATGCAAATTCAGATCCTTCTGGGTGAACACGTACTGTAGGCTTTTGTGGTCCGTAAACACATCCACATGTACCCCATATAGATAGTGACTCAAAATCATCAAGGAAAATACTACCGCCGCCAATTTGAGATCATGAGTTGGGTAATTCTTTTCATGGACCTTCAACTGCCTAGATGCATATACCATAACCTTATTGTGCTGCATTAGCACATAGCCAAGGCCGATCCTCGAAGCATCACAATATACTACAAACCATCAGTGCCCTCAAGTAGGGTCAACACTAGTGCTGAGGTGAGTTGAGTCTTCAACTCTTGGAAGCTCTTTTCACAAGTTTCCGACCATTGAAACTTTACTTTCTTCTGGGTCAATTTAGTTAATGGTGCTGCAATGGATGAAAACACTTCAACAAACCTTTAATTGTAACTAGCTAATCCCAAGAAACTCCTGATATCCGAAGGACTCACTAGTCTAGGCCAATTCTTTACCGCTTCTATCTTTTGAAAGTCTACCTGTAGCCCCTCACTTGACACCACATCCCCAAAAAATGCCACTGAGTTCAACAAAAACTCACATTTGCTAAACTTAGCATATAACTGGCGATCCCTAAGAGTGTGTAGCACCACCCTCAAATGAGCGTCATGCTCCTCCCTGCTCCGAGAGTATATGAGAATATCATCTATGAACACAACTATGAACATATCCAAATATGGCTCAAAAACCCTGTTAATTAAGTTCATAAAAGCTACAAGAGCATTCGTTAGTCCAAAAGGCACAACTACAAACTCATAGCGACCATACCGAGTCCTGAAAGCTATCTTCGGGATGTCACTCTCCCTAACTCTGAGCCGATGATATCCTGATCTGAGGTCTATATTTGTAATGCACTTGGCAACCTGAAGCTGGCAGAACAAATCATCAATCCTGGGGAGAGTATACATGTTCTTGATTGTGACCTTGTTCAATTGCTGATAATCAATGCACATTAGAAGGGAACCATCCTTCTTGAGGATAAAGAGAACTGGTGCACCCCATTGGGATTTGCTCGGTCTGATGAAACCCTTGTATAAAAGATCCTTCAACTACTCCTTCAACTCCTTTAGATCAGCTAAAGTCATTTTATAAGGAGGAATAGATATAGGCTGAGTATCAGGAAGAAGGTCAACACCAAAATTGATCTCCCGCTCGGGAGGGATTCCCGATAAATCATCTGGAAACACTTCTGGGTACTCACGCATTATAGGGATTGACTGGATAGTCGGGGTTTCGGTCGTAATATCCTTAACCCTAACTAGGTGGTACACACAACCCTTAGAAATCATTTTTCAGGCCTTAAGGTAAGAAATGAAATGACCTACAGGCACAGGTAAACTACCCTTCTATTCAAGAACTGGCTCACCCTGAAATATGAACTCCACTACACGGGTTCTACAATTGACCGAGGCATAACATACATGTAATCAATACATGCCAAAGATAACATCAAAATCGGTTATGGCTAGCTCTACTAATTCTGCTGAGGTGACTCTCTAAAGGACATTGACAGGGCCATTTCTATATACCCGTCTAGTTATAACTGAATCACCGAATGGAGTATAGACTGAGAAGGGTTCTGATAAAATCTCGGGACTAACTCCGAAAGTACTAGAAACATAGGGTGTCACAAAAGATAAAGTAGCCCCTGGATCTAACAATGCATATACATCAAGGTGGAATACTCATAAAATATCAGTGACTACATCTGGTGAAGTCTCTTGCTCCTGGCGGGATGAAAGGGAATAAAACCTATTTTGGTGCTGGCCACCATCTACACTAGTGGATGAGCCCTGCTGGGCTGGTCGTGCTAGTGCTGCTGCTGATCTGGTATCCTAAGCACGACCTCTAGCATCACCCTTTCTTTCAAAGGGACAATCTCGGCGCATGCGGCCGAATCTACCACACCCAAAATAGATATCCGATCCTATCAAGCACTCTCCTGCATGACTCATGCCACACTTCCCGCAGGCCAGAAAGGTGCACTCTGTCTACATGCTACTCTAGTCCCTCGACCCTGAAGCCCTGCTCCACTGATCACATCATGGTATGGATGGTGCACTGGTCGATGATGGCCCTGAGCTAATGACCTATGATGAGAATGTTGGCGATGTCCGCCTCTCGATCTCTATTGAGAGAACCCATAACTGTCTGAACTGGCCCTCTTGGCCTCCCTCTCTCTCAGATGCACCGCCTCCATCTGTTGGGCATACAAAACCATCTAGGTAAAACCAATATCCTGATAAAGCATGGCGATTTTACAATCCTTGTCCAGGTAGTCCACCACTCCATGTACAAACCTACTCACTCGAGCTCTCTGATCAACCACTAGCTATGGTGCATATTTGGACAAATGAGTGAACTCCAAACCATACCCCTAAAATGTCATCTTTCCTTGCTACAGGTTCACAAATTCCGCTTCTTTAATCTCCCTCATATCACGAGGGAAGAACTAATCCCGAAATGCGGCATGAAACTCCTCCAAACAAATAGGGCCTGCTCCGACTGTCCTGCTATCCTTACATTGCTTGAACCAGATGTGCGCAAATCCTTTCAATTGATACGAGGCTAGATCGACACACTCCTCTCCGATCACCCCCATGATCTGGGTGATCTTCAGAACCTCATCAATGAACTCGTGTGGATCCTCGTCCACCTTTGACCCAAGAAACTACGGAGGGTTCACCCTCAAAAAATCTATAACTCTCTAACTCGTGTTGATCCTCGTCCACCGTTCTAAGGGACATGCTCTGCCTCCTACTGATTAACCTGGGCGGTTAAGGCTTGAGCTAGCATCTGTATGGCTGCCCTGAACTGATCGTGGGCAAATTGCTGGGGTACGTGCTTCTTATGGGCTAGTATGGCCTGTTGGTGCCCATCTCCATTGCCATTCTCGTGGCCATTTTTGTTCCCATTTTTTCTTCCATTAACTCAGCAAGGAGGCATGATCCTCGAATGCGTATAGCACGAGTTAGAATGATGGAGAGACATTTCATCGCACGACATAGATCAATAAAGTAGGAAATATTTCCTAAACGTCTCCTAGCCTCTTCGTCATAAGTGTGGCGCGCTTCACACCCATGAAAAAGACTCTACTTAACGCCTCTTCCAAACACCCAAGGACACTTCAAAACCTAATGCTCTGATACAAATTTGTCACAATACAAACATAAAACCAATCGAGACATGGGAAAAGAAACCCCGAGAGGTTCCAAGTCAACCCATGGAATAAACATAACATCTAAACTCAACATCATAAAGCGGAAGATTAACATAATTAACATAGTGGAAGTCTACATATATATATGTATCAAGCTAAAACTGAATCAACAACGAAAAGTAGATTTCTACATAACATCTGAAAAGCCTCTATCATAACTGATGATCTGATGGGATAGCACCCCTAACTAGCTCGACAAAGTCTGAAACTGAAAGGAAAGTAAAAAACTATAAATTACTGAACATCCTCGAAGGATGATGACTCACCAACTCCAGCTGGACAGGTTAGAGGGGAAAGCAGGGGATACTAATGCTACTAAGACTGATCCCTCAAACTTGTATCATGAAATGATACAACATAGAGTATGCGATCAGTACTTAAAATGTATTGAATATACAAGGTAAGTAAACACAGATAGTTAAAATACATAAGAGTTCATAAAAGTAGGACAACATGATCATAATGTAAACTTAGACTCAAAGTTTTCAAAACATTCATAAATTAGTCATAATCATAATGATAGGAGAAAAGCTTTATTAAACATGAGTTGAGCAAAAGTAACATAAATTTAACCGTGCATAAATCACGAGGAACAATGGGAGGACTCGTCATAACCAAAACCATCATGATAGAGTTGACTCCCCATCTATCTCGCTCAAGTGGGCAGAGCCGTCCCATGCTTTCCATGAAAGGAACGTGCAGTATGTGATATCATGGGGATCCAATAACATTAACATCGGAGATATAAACCTACGGTGACATATAGTTTTGAGACACCGGTGTAGTCCTTTGAACGTTGGGCTACTCGGTACTAGACATTGCTCCCAAAAACATGCACATGGCTCATATCATAATCATAAATCATTCATAAATTACATGTCCAATTATAACATAACATACCTGATCATACTTGAAATACATGATTGGCCATGAAAAGGGCCCATAAGTTGGCCAAGAGTCATAAATCCATAAATCATGAAATCCATGCATACTTGTAAAACATTTATACACTTGTTATTCATCAATTCATAATGAGAATTTGAGAGAATTCATATGATAAATCATAATTCGTAATGGGATAAAGAAAATCAAGATCTTAATGAAATCATAACTTGACTTTTCATTAAATATACATAATTGGGCATAATTAAATGAAAATTCGAATCTATATATTTGAAATCAAAATAGTTATAAAATTTGCCCATAAATCATAAAACATTATTTGATACATGAAAGGAATCGACCCATGGATAGATCATAGCGAAATTCACAAGAATCTGGATAAACCCCATAGATCATGAAAATTTAATTTAGAATTTGAAATACATGGAATTGAGATGAATTTAGAGCATGAGAGTGAAAGGAACTTTCATTCATAGCCTCACATGCCTGGGTAATTCGATTTCACACTCCCACTTAAAAGCCCAAAGGAAATTGAAGAGAATTTGATGAAATTCTTCTAACTTGATCTTCAAGGATGGCTCTAGGTTGCATGCATGGAGTGGGGGTTCTTAGAATAGGTTTATCCCTCTTAAAATCCTACTAATTGAGCTTAAAATGACGTAGTTTAGGACTCTAGGGCTTAGGAATGACAAAAATTCCCTTAATGAAAAACCTAAAAGATTTGCACTGCCAGTGACCACGACTGATCTAATGGATCGTACCTCGACCCAATGGGTCATGGTTTCATCTCGTCGGAGCCACTACTCATCTTTGAGCTATAAAGTTCCCACATACAACATCACAACTTGTACCATCTACCAACAGATTGTTGTATCCTTCTGTTATCACGACTGGGAGAAAATCCTTTCTCCTTTCTACGGGTGGAAGTAACGACCCGTCGTCACTCACCATGGGTCGTGCCTTGACCCATACAATCTAGATCTACCAAGCTATCTCCCCCCCAATGGATCCTTACCATGATCCTTGGTTCCTCACAACGAGTCATACCTTTTCTCCTGACATTCAAGAACCAAACGACTCTAACCCACGACTCGTTACTTCAACCAACATGTCATCCTGAGACCCATTACTTCCCAGCCTACCCTGCAGGTTCTCACCATGGGCACCTCCAATAGGTCGTTATTCCCACCAACGATCTGTATCATGACTCATTTTAAGAAGAAATGTCAGATTACTGCTACTTTTCATTTCAAATCACGAGTCTAGTCTTAGGAACTTCAGGAGTATTACATGGTTTAGAGATAGAATCATGGAAAAAGTGCACAACTCCAGATATTCAATTCATATAGGCTCCATTAAAATGTACCATTACTTGAGGGAAGTCTATTGGTGGAATAGTATGAAGAGGGACATTGCAGACTTTGTGGCTAGATGCCCGAATTGTCAACAGGTTAAGATAGAGCACCAAATGTCATGTGGTGTGGCTTAGAATATAGCAATCCTCAAATAAAAGTAGGAGATGATTAATATACCTGGACTTTATCACCAATGTCTACCAAAGTCACGTCGGCAACATGACTCTATTTGGGTGATTGTAGATCGAATGACCATGTCAGCTCATTTTTTGCCAATTAAGACTATAGACTCAATCAAGGACTATGCTAGATTGAAAATTCAAGAGATAGTCAGACTTCATTGAGTTCCATTATCTATCATATCATATAACTCTTAGTTTTGGAAGTCCTTCTAGAGATGTTTGGGTTCGAAGGTGAATCTTAGTACATCTTTTCATCCGCAGATAGATGGTGGGGTAGAGTGGACTATTCAGACACTAGAAGATATGTTAAGAGCTTGTGTTATTGATTTCAAGGGGAATTGGTATGACCATTTTTCTATTATAGAGTTCGCATATAAAAACAATTATCACTCCAATATTTAGATGGCCCCCTATGAGTCTGTTTATGGGCGAAGGTGTGATCCCCAATTGGTTGATTTGATGTTGGTGAGGTGGAGTTTATAGGGCCAGACATAGTGAAACAAGCCATGGAGAAAGTTAATATCATACGGGAAAGGTTGAAGACTGCATAGAGTCGCCAAAAGTCTTATACTAATGTGAGGCATAGAGACTTGGAGTTTGCGATGGATGATTGAGTTTACTTGAATGTTTCACCCATGAAGGGTGTCATGAGATTTGGGAAGAAAGGGGAGCTCAATCCCTGGTATATTGGTCCATATAGGATTTTTAGGAAAGTTTACAAGGTAGCCTATAAGTTGGAGCTATCAGCCGAACTAGATAAGTCTTTCTAGTTTTCCACATCTCTATTCTTGAGAAGTGTGTGGGTGCCCCCTCACTCATTAGTCTTACAGAGAGTGTGGGAGTGAAGGACAACCTATTATATGAGAAGTCCCAACTGATATTCTTGATCTTCAGGTTTGTAAGTTGAGGAACAAAGAAGTCGTTTCTGTGAAAGTCTTATGGAGGAATCAACTAGTTAAGGGAGCTACTTGGGAAGCTGAAGTAGATATAATGGCCAAGTATCCCCATATTTTCCCTCCTAGTTTAGAGCCATAATCTTGAGGTAACAGTCTCCTCTCATAGTACTCTTATAAGTTTCATGTCCCATTAGTTGTCATTGAAATCCTTAGTATGCTTGCGCGTTCTGTGAATCCAGTTAAGCTTAGTTCAGTTACTCTCAATTAGATAATGCATCAATCCAGTTCAACCTTCATTTGAGGACGAATGATGCTAAGAGGAGATAATGTAACAACTCTCAAAAGTCCCTAAGATCATATCCTAGATATTAAGCAGGAAATGGACCAGTTCAAAAAACCAAACCACACCACGAATCGTGGCAAGATACCATGACTTGTGACATGGATCGTGGTGAGAAGCCAGTGCTCCATGATTTCCAAATGCCACATCTCAATGGATGACTCATGGTAGGATGGTACGAACTGTCCTATCATGTTATGGGATGAGGATCAAAAAGTGTTCAATTTGGCTATAATGGTAATGGGTAAACATCACGACTCATAGGATCAAGGGACGACTCATCCGGTCTATCCATGACATGAAGATTAGAAACTAATAAAAGGTGCTTTAGTGACCATGAGAGTTCACCGTGAGTCATGGCCGAACACAATGACTCGTAGTAAGGACCCGTCATCACTGGGCAAAAATTTCTTCAAAAGTTTCTAGGGTTATATTAGTAACCTCCTATATATTTACCACCTAAATCAGATCATTATGGAATTCCTAAGGGGGATACTTAAGGGTTTTTATTAGTCTAAACACTCATTCCCCCTCATAAAAACATATGTTCAAGATTATTAGCTCTCAAGCAAGCTAGGATTCATCATCTTCAACCTAGGGATTCTTAAGCTAGAGCCAAGAGTTCTTTCTTCTAGGTATGTAAGGCTAATTATAATGAGGAATTCCATTATTCCTCATGCCCTACATCTAGTAATATTCCATTGACGTTAAAGTTAGGTTTTTACCCAATTTCTTGATTTGGTCTTCTTCCCTATAAAATGAATTTTTCATTGATTGACTTCTTAATCCTATTGTAATAGAAAGTACATGAATTTTCACAAATATCTATGTTCTTCATGATATATGAATTTATGACTTTTGGATGACTCACGGACCCTTATTCATGGCTAATTATGTATTTAAAGTATGTTCAGACATTTTATAATTTATTGACCATGAACTTCATGAATGATTCTACTATTGCTTTATGAGCCCTTATGTGCATATTTTTGAGAGCAGTGTCTAGAACTGAGTAGATCCAGCGTTCAGGTAAACCCCATGGTCTTAGAACTAGTGCCATGTAGATATAAGTATTCATGAATTCCCCCTTGTGATATCACATCATGCACGTCCCTTGCTTGGAAAGCTTAGGATGGATCTGCCCACTTGAGCAACATAGTTGGGGCATCATGTAAGCTTTATCATGATGGTGTCAATTAAGACGAGTTCTCCCATTGTTCCTTATGATTTATGCATTGTCATGTTTATGATACTTTGGCTCAAGTTATGTTCTTATAAGGTTTGTCTTATGATTATGACTATGACAAGATTATGAATGGTTTGAAAACCTTGAGCCCTTATGTTTATACTATGATATTCACTCATGATTTGACTGTCCTACTTTTTTTAATTCTTATGTATTTTTAACTATCTATTTTTACTTAACTTGAATACTCAGTACATTTTAAGTACTGATCGCATACTCTATGCTATATCATTTCATGATACAAGTCTGAGGGATCAGTCTCAGCTGCACCATTAGTCCTGCTTTCCCCTCGGTCTTTTCTAGCCAGTGGTGGTCATACCTCATCCTTCGAGGATATTCAGTTTGATCATTGTTATGTTATTTTAGTTGCAACGTTTTGTCGAGCTAGTTGGGAATGTTGTCCCATCAGCTTATCAGTTATGTTAAAGGCTTTTTAGAGAATATGTAGAATATCATCTTGTTAGTGTTGACCTTGTTTTAGATTGATATGTATGTAGAATTTCTCTGAAGCATGTTTTATTATATCAGTTTCCACTCGTTGTATGCTCTTAGTTGCTATGTTTATGTCATGGGTCGACTTAGAGCCTCTCGGGTTTCCTTGTCCTGTGTCTCTATCCGGGCATATGTTTGGGTCATGACATATTTATAGTTGAGACTTTAAATGATGATTCTGCCCTCCTATACTTGGCTTTAGAATCATCATTTTCTGCCTCAGAATGACCCTGATGCGTCGTCCCCAGTATCTCACCACAGACTTAGTCAAATTTCCAACAATTTCAGCTTTGGATAGGCCCTGGCGCGCCGCCTCCTCTATCTCACCAAGTTGTTCATCAAATTTCTCTAAGTATTGACACCTCTGGCACAGGGTGCCACTCATCTCGCCAAGGTTTTTGAAGTGCAATTCTCTGAAGTTCAAGGGCTAGCGCAGCGTACTAGCCATAGTACCAACCTAAAGTTTTGTTCTTTGAAGTTCAGGACATGGTGTGGGCACCAGCCATAGCAGCAAGCGCTTATTCTCCTCAAATCTTCACTCCTTGGATCATTCTGAGTCCATTTTTCCTAATTTCCTGCCTAAATCAAATCAAATCATTCGTTAATACATAAAACAAACATGCACATGAATTTGAGCATACATTAAGAATTATAAACTCAAAAATGATCAAACATGAGTAATAAAATGGAAAATGGGCATATAAATATGCCCAACATCATTCATCAACTGACCTAACGGGTCATTGACTGACCTGTCAAGTGGTGCAGGGTTGGAGAAAAAGGGTGTTACTTGAAGTCATAACGAGTGATGGAATGAGTCGTTAGATGAAGTAACGAGTCATAAGGTCTCCTATCCTAACCAAGATTAGAGTGTTTTTGAATTTTACCCAGCCAATAAGCCACTTGACAAGTCTTTGGGGAAGTAACGACTTATCTGTGAGCCTTTAGGTAGAGTTCATAAAGTTTCCAGAATTTGTCCAGTGGCAATGGATGGATGTAACGACCCATTATGTCTTCTAATGGGTCGTTCTATCTGGCCAATGGGGGAGGTTCAAAAACTTGAATTTCAGGCCAGAAGCAAAGATTGGTCCTGATGAGTCGTAATCTCAAACGATGACTCGTTGCATGACCTGTTAAGCCTAGACAAGTAATTTTTCAAACAACTTCCCAGGGGTATTTTTGTAACTCCCCACTCTTTTAACTCCTAAAATACATAGTTTTAGGGAATGTATTGGGTGATTTAGAGGAAATAAATAGTCCTTCTCCCTTATTTCTCACCTAGGCTCTCAAGAACATTTCATAGAATCTCTAGCACTCTCTCAAGTAAAGAACTATGGTTCTACTCTCTTCTCAGAACTTCAAGCTTCTTCATAGAGATTCTTCTTTAGGTATATAGGGATTTAGCAGGGGTATTCCTTTCATCCTTGTTCCCCAAAAAAATCGGTGAACCCTAGCTGTCCTTCAAGTTTTCTAGAAATCATGGCTTAGGGTTTTCTTACAAATGTTTTTTCCCTATCTCTTAAATCTTTGAGACTTTCTAGGAGAAGTACTATGATGTATTTGTGATGTTGATTTCAACTTGTAAAATATCTCTCCAAACTCTAGATTTTTACATGATTGTGATACTTCACTTTGTGATATAGCAATGTCATTGAAAAACATGATCTTTTATAAATATGCATGGTTTATGTCCTATGATTTACAATTCTAGTAACATTATAGTGTACTCAGTAATATCAGCACTACCAGTATTTCAGTACCATCAGATCAGGTCTTTTAGACTTTCAGGGCACTTTCAGATAAGTAATCTTGACCTAGTATTAGGACATTGGTTTTGAGCTATCAGTAAAGTACAGTTGCATATACCTATAGTTGTTTATATGTCCTTAGTTGGGATAGTACTTAGTACCGAGTAGATGGGGGTTCAACACACCTAGGCTCCCAGAACTATGAGCCACCGTAGGATTTGACCCGAATAGATTTTACAGTTAGTATACCCTGGCAAGGTATGGTGGGCCCTATCGATGGGGAGTAAACATCAAACTCAATGTCTAGTGCATGTAGTTATATGTTAGTTAACAGACACTCCCACATGACAGTATAGTCCAGTCTACTCCAGTCTTACAAATTTAAGATATTTTTAAGTAGTACATTATCAGATTTATCAGTTATTATAGTATTCTCATATATGTCAGACTAATTGTTGTATTTATTATTTCAAATAGGGTCTTTTGCATGTCATTTCAGTTCAGTTCATTAGTTACTAGTATATCTATGTTTTATTTACATCTCGCATACTCAGTACATTCCATGTACTCACACATACTTTCTATGTGATATCGTTTAATGATATAGGTTCAGGTACTCAGATGTAGTCACGCGCCTAGACAGATTCTAGTTCTTGACCAGCGAGCAGTTGGTGAGTCCTCATAATTCGAAGGCTGGAGTTATGTTTATGTTATATGTCCTTAGTGTTATTTTCAGTTTCAGACGTTTAGAGCTAGCTGGGGACTTTTCCCAGTAATTCATCAATTAATAGAGGCTTTCAGACTGATGGTTAGTTAGTATGTAAGATTTATGCTTTATATGTCAGATTCCATATTTATTTACTTAATCAGATTATCTTATTACTTAGAAATACTTGTTCTATAATTTTAGTTAGCTTCTACTCAGTTTATTTAGAAACTCATATCACAATAGTGTTATTCTATGCCATGGGTTTGCTTGGGGTCGCTTGTGATTCTAAGTACCATGTCGCATCAAGGGTGTAGACTCGGGTCGTGAAAGATATAGTATCAGACCATCTGTTTAGGGTGTTCTAGGACATCTGAAGGACGCGTCAAGTAGAGTCCTTTTCATGTGCACGAAGACTTATGAGGAGGAGGGTACGAGGCATTTTAGAAAAATTCCCTTTTCTTCATGATCCTTATCGTGCATAGAGTATGAATCTCTAAAATGTCCTTCTAACTCGTACTCTAAAATTTTCAATTGATTATGCCTCCCAAAATAGGAAATGAAAGAAGGGTTGGCAATTCCAACCAGCAAGCCCCACCAGCTCCAGTAGCCCCTTAGGATGATCAGGTGACACCTGCTGAATTCAAGGCTCCTATTCAGATGCTAGCCCAAGCAGTGACGAACCAGGTCAACCAGCAGGATGTTGTACCCACAAATGCAAGTGGACCTACAGTTTCTGCAATAGTCTAGGACTTTGCTTGGATGAATCCTCCAGAATTTCATGGGTCTAAGGTAGATGAGGATCCATAGGACTTCATCGACGAGGTTTAGAAGATCATCAAATCATGGGTATTACCTCCATCGAGAATGTAGAGTTAGCCGCCTATTAGCTGAAAGGAGTGGCCTAGATATGGTATAAAAGTGGAAGGAAGGGAGACGGGTTAGAGTAGGCCTGGTGAAGTAGGATAAGTTTGTGACTATCTTTCTAGACAGGTTCTTTCCCTGGGAGTTAAGGGAAGCTAAGCCCACTGAATTTGCAAATTTGAATAAAAACGACATGACGGTGTAGGAGTATGCCTTGAAGTTCACTCAACTATCAAAGTATGCTCTCAAAATGGTTGCGAAGCCGAGGGCTCGCACGCTCAAATTTGTGAATGAAGTCATAGACCTGGTGGTTAAGGAGTGCGGGATTGAATATTCCCAGCAAAGGTCAGGTGGTGGTAATTTCTCCAAGCAGCAACATAGGCCTCCAACACCCTCTTCATCCAGTGCTCCTACTTCCAGGCCCCATAAAGATCAGAAGGGTGGAGCATCAGGCTCCCAGTCTCAAAGTCGTGTCTCTAGAATCCGTACTTTCCTAATACGTCCGAAGTGTAGTAAGAACCATCTGGGAGAGTGCCATTTGGGCAAGGAGGGCTATTTTGGTAATGGACAACTGGGTCACAGGTTGAGCGATTTCCCGTCAGCAGGATGGGGAAGGCCAAGTCCACTACATAAGCAGCTACACCAGGTCGCTAAGCTCAATAGGGTACTACCTCAGGTATAGATGGCGGTTAGTGCTAGAGCCTCTTCTATGCCTTATCCTCCCGTTAGGACCAGGAGAACTTACCTGACGTAGTAACTGGTATGTTACGTCTCTTTCAGATAGATGTGTGTAGTTTACTAGATCCAGGAGCCACATTTCTTTTATGACTTCTTACATTGCTGTCTAGTTTGATATTAGTCCGAAAATTCTATTCGAGCCGTTTTCTGTCTCTACTCCGATTGGTGAGTCAGTTAAAGCTATTCGTGTGTATAGGAATTGTTCGGTCACAGTGTTACATAACACTACAATTGACCTAGTAGAAATAGATATGGTCGATTCAACCTCATTCTTGGCATGGATTGACTACACTCTTGCTATGCCTCAGTTTACTACAGAACCAGAATCATTAGATTCCAGTTTCTTAATGAACCAATTCTAGAATTGAAGGGTAGTACTTCAACACCTAAGGGTCGGTTCATCTCATACCTTAAGGATAGGAAAATGATCTCAAAGGGGTACATTTATCATTTGGTTAGGGCCAAGGATTCTAGTTCTGAAACCCCAACTCTTCAGCCAGTTCTAGTCATAAATAAGTTTCCAAATGTGTTTCCGGAAGATCTTCTCGGAGTCCCTCCCAAGCGGGAAATAGACTTCGACGTAGACCTTTTCCCAAATACCCAGCCTATCTAAATTTCATCTTATTGAATGGCTCTAGCTGATCTTAAGGAATTAAAGGAACAATTGAAAGACCTTTTAGATAAGGGATTCATCACACCTAACATCTCTACATGGGTGCCCCAGTCCTGTTCATGCAAAAGAAAGACACTACACTCAACATATGCATCGACTATCATTAGTTGAACAAAAGTTACAGTTAAGAAAAGATATCCTCTACCCAAGATTGATTACTTGTTCGACCAACTCCAGGGAGCTCGCTAGTTTTCCAAAGTAGATCTCAGATCAGGATACCATCATCTTAGGGTCAGAGAATATGACATTCCGAAAATGGCCTTCAAAACTCGGTATGGTCACTACAAATTCGTTGTTATGTCTTCTGGACTAATAAATGCGCCTGCAGCTTTTATGGTTCTGATGAACATGCTATTCAAGTAGTGCCTGGACATGTTCATTATTGTCTTCATAGAAGATATTCTGGTTTACTCAAGAACATAGGAGGAACATGCTATTCACCTAAAGAGAGTATTGCAGACTCTCGAGGACCACCGGTTGTTCACTAAATTTAGCAAGTGTGAATTCTAGCTAAAATTAGTGGAATTCTTCGTCCATGTTGTGTCTAGTGAGGGTATTCAAGTAGATCTTCAAAAGATAGCGACAATCAAGGACTGTCCAAGACCTACTTATCCATCAGACATCAGGAGTTTCTTAGGCCTAGCCGGTTACTACAGATGGTCTATAGAAGGATTCTCCTCCATTTCCTCGTCTTTGACTAAACTAACTCAAAAAAAGGCAAAGTTTCAGTGGTCTGATGCATATGAGATGAGTTTTCAGGAGTTGAAGACTTAAATCACTACAACCCTAGTTTTGACTCTGCCATAAGGTTCAGACGGGTTCGTGATCTATTGTGATACCTCCAAAATTGGCCTTATTTGTGTTCTGATGCAGCTTGGTAAATTCATAGCTATGCTTCCAGATAGCTCAAGGCTCATAAGAAGAACTATTCGAAGGGTAACTATCCTAAATGTCCTATAGCCTCCTGTTTGTAAGTACACTGCACAATGCATACATTAACAAGAGTCTACTAGACATGGCTCATAGACTTTCTAGGACACGAACTGCTCTGATACCATGTATGTCACACCCAAAACTTGGGGAGGCGAGACTGGCACCTGGTGCCGTACTTGACCTAGAGAACCTTGCAAAAATATAACTATAACATGCAAGAACTGATGAGTTCGACATTACAACACAAGCTAAATCAGAGTAAATGACAGACTAAAATGGAAGCTGGCTCACAGACCAACCAAAAACATACACAATAAGCCGCCAAGGTAACAAAATCAAAACCAACTATACAATCAAGTCCACCAGGCTATCAACAATATACTAACACCACAACAATGTCTATGAGACTCTATGAATACAATAGCAATCGAATGATCGAGACAAAACCCCGAACAACCCTTAGCTCCAAAAGACCTGAAGCGCACAAACTCAGCTGGAACTCCACTGATTAACCAATAACTCAATCTATCAGTCCACCATCACCTACAGGCATGAATGTAGCACCGAATAGAGAGCCAGTACAATAATGTATCAAGTACGAAAGGCAAAAGAACTACAAGACTCATATTAGAGATCAACAGATATATCGAATTTCACAGGAGGAGAAACTCAACATAGGTAAACACATAGAACCTACCTAGCCCACATAAGCTTGGAAAGTACAACCAAGCAGACAAACAAAACCTATCTGGCCCCGATAAGCCTGGCAAGTCCAACAAGTAAACAACATCAGACAACACCTAGCTGATACCGCTCACCTGTCATCACCTCTATACTTTTCAATGGCCTCAGCAAACCCCAACCAACATCTAGCATCGACTTCTATAAGATAATAGATAACTCAAGTAGCAATCATAATATAATTCCAAGCATAGCAAAAGTAAACACCAGTCAATCAACATCATCAAACAAGCACTGCCGGACCCTCTCTCGGCTGCATATAGTTAGCAGAGCTCCATCCATTCGAGAGAGCCAATCGCAATCCCAGGAAGGCTCAGACATGTCAGAACACTCTCGAATCATGTCTCAACTCGACACTACATAGGACATCATTCTCAACCCGTAGGTTATTTAACTCCTTGGGCTCAACCCCTTAGCCAGAAATACTCTTGTGAGTTGGGTATCCACAAGTCGAAGGCACCCCAGACTAGACCCCTAGCCAGAACAACTCTTGTGCGTCGGGTATCCACAAGACACAAAGGCTCAAACAAAATACACACACAATAACAAAATTTACAATCAATAATAATAATAATACAAGTTCAAACAATCCACAACCGACTCTCAAACCCCACTAACCAACTATCATAATATAGTACTATTCTTGCAAGTCTAGTAATCCACCGACGAGCCACTAACAGAGCAAACTATCATGATCCTAACCAGTCTATCCCCAATCTTTACAAACCACTATACCCCCCACTAAGAACAAGGGACATGGCCAAGTGATCCCAAGGATCACCCCGGCCATCAACGGCATTGATATAGCCGACATGACCACCGACTCTAATATAATAAAAAATCATCACAACCATTGATCTTAAGCACTATAAACCATCATTAACTTGTAAATATAATCACCTCATGTTATTTACACAAGCATCCCATAAATTTCTACATGAACTACACACCTCACACATGGCCTCTCGACAATAACCTTATAATTTTCCATGACTATGATTCTCCGCACTCAAGCCCGAGCCACCAACCAAAGAAGTACGTGATACACACACTTAACACCATATAAACAGAAGAATAAGAGTTCAATAATAACATAATACAAGCCTTTATAAAATAGGAAATACACACATCAACACGGACGAAAACGACTATGAAACTCAAGCCAACAAAGGGAGGGACAACCATAAAATACCTTATCTTCAAGACTAGCAAAACTCTAGCCTTCAACACCATGAACCTACTGCCTAAAGGCTTTCAAATATTCTTCCAAGAAAACAGCGAAATAACTCAACAAAGTAACAACACAAGAAAATACTTATTCGGCTAACTTTTGATTATATCGATGATAGAAAATCTAAGATAACAATCGACTAACAACAACAACCTGTTAATCAACCTAACATACTAAGAATCAAAAATTAAAGGAAGCTTAAAAATTAGTTACCACGAATTGCCACTAAAAATGCAGCTACAAGAACCCAACAAGAAGACAACGCAAAAACATCTTGAACGACGAGATTTCTATGGATATAATTGTAGAAACTTCAACCCGAAGCTCTAAAGATACTCCCGAGTTAATAAGTAGAATAAAAAGATAGAAATCAATGGGAAAGAATACTTACCCAGATGGTACACCTGAAATAGCCACCACAAAATTCAATAAAGGCACAAAAATGCATACATCACAAAGCTCCTGACGTCCCGACATCAAACCATGACTTCCAGCCCCAAAATCATCAAGAACATGTTGAAAACCTCTACGGAGAGTTTTAGCTAACATTTATTTTCATAAATGAGAAGAGGATATGGAATAACCTACCCAATGGACTTAAATAGTCCTCCACTGCCATAGTCACTTGTGACGTGCCTGCTTATGCAGTCTCGCGAAACTCAAATTTCTCTCTACTCTGAAGTCGGATTGATGAACAATTTATTGAGATGGAAACTAGACTCACAAATATTTCATTTGATAGTTCGTACACCCCTTAAATACATATAGATTGGGAGAAAAGCGAGACATTTGACCTAAATTTCAAGGAATCTCAAGAAGGAAATTTTGCGATAACTTTTGTCAAATTTCATTTTACAACATGATCAATGTCCAATCTTAAATACGATCATAGAGTTACTCAAATACCTCATAGAATTTTCTTCGTAGAATATTAAGAACTATTTTCTATTTCGAAAGTATGAATTTATCTCTCAAATTATTGTCACGACCCAAATATAGGTTTGAACTAAGACACGAAACCTATAACCACTAATGGCTCCAAGTCGACCCACAGAATGAACATTGCGGCTAAAGAGCATAAATTAATGGAAACTGATAAACTAAACCTGAATAAGTGGAAGTATGCACCATAATGATCATAAATAGAGTCAACACTGACAAATTGAGATTCTACATATTGTCTAAAATGTCTCTAACATAGAGCTAATGGGACAACATTCCCAACTAGCTCAATCAAAGTCGACAACTGAAATAACTAAACAACAAACTACACTGAATGCCCTCAGAAGATAAGGACTCATAAACATTTGCTAAACTGGACTAATAAATAAGCAGGACTAATGGCGTGGTTGAGTCTGATCACTCGGACCTGTATCATGAAATGATACAACATAGAGTATGCGGTCAGTACATTGAATGTACTGAGTATGCAAGGAAATTACAAACGGACTAATAAAATACATAATAGTTCATAAGAGAAGTTCAAAACATGAAGTGATAATCGTAACATAAACATGAGGCTCAAGGTTTTCAAAACTATTCATAAACTAGTCATAATCGTAATCATAAGAGGAACCTTGTAAGTCATAACTTAAGCCAAAGTATCTTAAACATTACAATGCAATTAATCATAATGGAATAATGGGAGGACTCGTCCTAACCGACACCATCATGATAGAGCTTACATGATGCCCCAACTATCTCACTCAAGTGGGAAGAGCCGTCCCAAGCTTGCCAGGAAAGGGACGAAAATTGTGTGATATCACTAATAGGGTCCTCGTAGGGTTAACCATGAATATATACCTACGGTGGCATGTAGTTCTAAGACCATGCTTTTTACCTTAATGTCGGGCGTACTCGATGCTAGACACTACTCCCAAAAACATGCATATGAGGGCTCGTATAATTATCGTGAAATCATACATGATGTTCATGACTAGTTAAATCATAACATACTTGATCATACTTATATACATTATTAGCCACGAAATAAGGGCCCGTGAGTTTTCCAAAATCATAAACTCATAAATCATGAAGAACATACATGCTTGAGAAAATCACCATACTTGAAATTCATAGATTCATGAAGAGTACTTGTAAGAAATTATATCATAAATCATAAACCATAAATTAGGGCTTAGGAGAACCAAAATCATAATAAAATCATATATATGAGTTTTCATAAAACTTGCATAATTAGGAATAATTTTTCTAAAATTTGAAATCATGAATTTTTAATCAAAACATGCTTAAAATCTACCCTTGAATCTTCAAACATACATTAAAATATGAAGGGAATTGACCCATAAATAAATCAGAGAGAATTTCATAAAATTATTATAAAACCCCCATAAAATCATGAACTTGATCTAAAACTTGAATTCATAGAATTGAGGAGAATTTTTGAGCTTGAAAGTGAAAGAAACTCTCATTCATAACCCTACATACCTGGGTAAACCAAATCTATACTTCTCTTTGAAAGCCCAAGATATTTGGAGAAGAAATTGAAGGGATTAAGCTTGATCTTCAATGGAAACCTCTAAACTTGCATGCATGGGAGTTAAGTGAATTAGAATAAGTTAAACTCACTTAATACACTTCTTTCAAGGCTTAATACGACGTAGTTTAGGACCTAGGAGCTTAAGATTTATGAAAATACCCTTAATGAATTTGCAGGAAAACTGTTCTGTAAACTATCATGAATCGTACCACGAGTCGCACAATCCTCTTAAGACTCATGGTATCCTTCCGTACTAACCAAGTCCAAAACCTCCAATCCTCTGAATATTTCCACGAATCTTACTACGATTAGTAATACCATCCTATGAGTCATACCATCACCTGTATAATCAATCACTCGATAATTCCAAAGACTTGCTACGATTCCTGATCTCGGGTCGTACCCACATACTATGACTCGTAGTGGGGAATCGTGGCCTGGGGACCAAAATCTCTGACCTGATCCAAAGGTATTCCTACAACCCATACTACCAACCTACGACTCGTAGGTTGAGTAGAACTGAGGCAAATTTTCCAACTTTTACTGCTGATCACATTTCAAAGTCTCAAGTCTAGTCTTATGAACTTTTGGGTTATTACAATTATCCGAGGTGTTACATCCTTACCCGCTAGAAACATTCATCCTCGAATGTTGGAAGACATGCATGACTCCAAGTAAAGGATCCACACAGCACGACATCGCACGACATAGCCTTACACGACAAGCCTTCAACAAACAACTCCAAACAACAAAACCTTTCACCATGCCTAGGCGCGACACAACTAAAACCATAATCAAAATAAGAATCTTACCTTCTGCCATGTATAGCCACTGGTCGGTTATAATTCATCAAGTCACAAGCATTTCCTACACAAGTCAGCAAACATGAGTCTAGACTTGACTCCTACGATAACTAAATTCTCGCTTCATTTCGATGCAGAAAGAAGGGTAAGAATCCTAAGTGTCTTGTTGCCTCCTGTTTATAAGTATGATACATAATGCATACATAAACAAGACTCTGCTAGACACACCGCATAGACTTCCTAGGACATGAATTGCTTTGGTACCAAGTCTGTCACACCCCGAACCGAGGGAGGCATGACTGGCACTCGGTGTCGTACTTAACCGAGCGAGCATTGCAAAAATCAAACTACAACAAGACAGACCGATGAGGTTCGACATTACAACACAAGCTAAATCAGATTAAATGATAAACTAAAATGAAAGCTGGCCAAAAACATGCACAATATGCCTCTAAGGCCACATAATGGGAAACAACTATACAATTAGGCCTACTGGGCCATCAACAACATACAAACACCACAGTGACTTCTACGAGCCTCTATGAATATAATAGTAATCAAATGATCAGGGCATAACCCTAAAATACCCTTAACTCAAACATCTGGTGACTCCGAAAGACTTGGAGCACACCAACTCTGTTGGAACTCCACTCAGCATCGAAGAACTCAATCTACCAGCCTGCCATCACTTGTAGGCATAAATGCAGCGCCCCGACTAGGGTGTTAGTATAATAATGTACCGTGTATGAAGGGTAGAAATAACTACAAGACTCAGATTAAAGATCAAAAGATATATTGAATATCAAAGGAGGATAAACACAACTTAAGTAAACCCATAGAACCTACCTGGCACCCACAATCCTGGAAAGTACAAGCAAGCACAAAAATAGAACCTACCTGACCCCCATAATCCTGGAAAGTCCAACAAGTAAATAGCATCACATAGCACCTAGCCGATACCGCTCAACTTTCATCACCTCTATACCTCTCAACGACCTCAGTTAGCACTAGCCAACATCTAGCATCCACTTTTATAAGATAACAAATAACAAGAGCAACAATCACAATATAATGCCAAAAGTAAACACCAGTCAATCGACATCATCAAACAAGCACTGTTGGACCCTCTCTCGGCTGTGCACAGTAGTAGAGCTCCATCAATTCGAGAGAGCCAATCGCGATACCAAGAAGTCTCATACATGTCGGAACACACTCGAATCATGTCTCAACTCGACACTATAGAGGAAATCATTATCAACCCCATAGGTCATTTAACTCCCTGGGCTCAACCACCCATATAGAAACACTCTCGTGCATCGGGTATCCACAATCCATAAAGCACCCTGGGCTCGACCCCTAATCGGATCAACTCTCGTGAATCAAATATCCATAAGCCACAAGGCCACAAACACAACACATGTACAATCACAACATTCACAATTAATAACAATAATAATACATGTTCAAATAGCCCACAACTAGCTCTCAAACCCCAACCAACTATCACAAAATATAGTACTATTCTCGCACGTCTAGCTGTCCACTGATGAGTCCTTAATTGAGCTAAGGATCACCATCCTAACTAGTTTATCCCCAAGATTTACAAACCAGTATACTCTCCACTAACAACTAGGGACATGGCCAAGCATACACAAGTATCACCCTGGCCATCAACGTGCCATTGACACGGCCGACACAACAACCGACTCAAATATAACATAAGATCATCATGGACATTGGTCTTAACCACTCCAAACCCTCATTCAATTGTCAATATCATCACATAATATTATTTACAAAATCATCCCATAAATTTGTATAAGAACTTCACGCCTCACATACGACCTCTCGACACGAACCTAATAATTTTTCATAACTACGATTCTCCGCACTCAAGCCCGAGCCACAAACCAAACTAGTACCTCATACACACACTTATTGCCATATAACCAGTAGCACAAGAGTTCAATAATAACATAAAAAAATCCTTCACAAAACAGCCAACACACACGTCAGCACGGATGCCAATGGCTAAGGAATTCATGCCAACAAAGAGAGGGACAAGCCTAACATACCTTAGCTTCAAGCCTAGACGAACTCGAGCCTTCAACACCATGAACCTAATACCTAAAGGCAGTCAAGTATGCTTCCAAGAAAATATCCAACAAAACCAACAAAGAAACAACACAAGACGACACTTATTTGACTAACTTTTGATGAAATCGGCGGTAGAAAATCTATGATAACAACCTACTAACATCAAAAACCTGATAATCAACCTAACATACTAAGAATCAACAGTGAAAGTAAAGTTACAAATTAGTCCCAACGAACAACAATAAAAATGCAACGACAAGAATCTAACAAGAAGACAACACAAACATGGCTTGAACAACACGAGTACTATGGATATAATTAGAGAAACTTCAATCCGAAGCTCTAACGATACTCTCAAGTTAATAACTAGAATAAAAAGATTGAAATCAATGGAAAGAATGCTTCAAAGATGGTACACCCGAAACAACCACCACAACACCCAAGAAAGGCACCAAAATGCAATCTTCACAAAGCTCCCAACTTGCCGACATCAAGAATCATGTTAAACTATGGCTTCCAGCCCCAAAATCATCAGGAACATATTGGAACACTTGTAGGGAGAGTTTTAGCTGCTGGATATTTCCAGAAATGAGAAAAGGATATGAAATAACCGACCAAATGGACTTAAATAGTCCTCCACTGCCATAGCTGCTTCTGACGTATCTACTTATGCAATCTCGCAAAAACGTGAATACCATTCTACTCCGAAGTCAGATTGACAAATAGTTTAATAAACTGAAATCTTGACTCATAGTATTTAATATGGTAGGTTATACACCCCCCAATTAATTATATATTGGGAGAAAATCTTTGACATATTTGACATAAATTTTAAGGAATCTCAAAAAGGAAATTTTGCGATAACTTTTGCCGAATTTTGTTTTACAACTTAATCAACATCCAATCTTAAATACGATCATAGAATAACTCAAATACCTCATAACACTTACCTCTAGCCTATTAAGTACTCTTAATCCTATCTCAAAAGTATAAATTTATCATTCAAATTATCTGTAGTGTTACAGTACATACCGTATATTTAGTTACTACCGTCGATAGAGCATAAAAGAAATCTATGGGCTGTAAATTAATTGGATGGTGTGTAAGTTATACCTGGAATAAGGAGTTTAACATTATTTCTTCGAATCAAATTTATGAGATTATCCACTACCTTGTAAGCTACTTTTGAAGACTCAATTCTAGAATTTTGGATTCATCTCTTCTATTTGATGGTAAGTACTCCATGTTTAATTCAATGCTTTCTTTCTCTCATATTATCATAAACAGATAAATTCATCTGTAAGGTTATGAATCCAATGGAGTTGTGGAACCTATAGATCTTAATATGATCAATTAATAGTGGGCTTAAATATATTTTGTTAACCCTTAATTTTCAAGTTAGGTCGGTGTTCACAAACATCAATTTATGCCAAATTGACCCAATTTCACGTGGAAAAGTTGATTAGAGTTGTTACGGTCAATCAACAAGAACTCAAGACATAACCCCTGCTTAATAGATACGCTTAGGAATAAGCTGAATTTACTTGGTAGTTTATAATCGATTTGTGTTGAATTCTCATTGATTTGGAAGAATTAATCAAGATAAACATTTCTTAATTGTTGAAAAATATTTGGCAATTGTGTAGTGGTTATTTTCATATGAATAAAAGCTCACTATCGATGTATTTTATTGGGTGATTTAGGTGGCAACCCTAGAAGGGAACACAACCTTAGTTTCATGTCTTATTGATTTCAATCTCTTGCAACTAGATTTCAATTTAATTTTACTTCACTTATTTCAAATTAACCAGAATAGCGTCTTAGGCAACAAATTATTTATTCACTCATCATAGTAGCATATTCAATCCTAAGTCTCTGTGAAATTCGACCCTGACTCTTGGTTGAGGAATGAATTTGAATGTTATCAATTTACATATTAGAGGTTGCAATATTACCAAGTAATATCAAGCATTAATTGATGTAAATTTATTTCCATAACTATATGCATAGCTCTTATATATCATTTTGGTAAATTTATTTTTTCTATTTCGCGTTTTGCTAGACAATTGATCAATATAGTTATACTCCCTAGTAGTAATAAATGAGTAGGATGGGATTATCCTTTCAAGTTGTACGATATAGTGGAGTGGATAGTCAGCATCCTCTCATGGTTTTCATTATAAATATTTTTTTTCTATTAATGGAAGTATTCTATCAAAAACAATCCAAAATAAGTAACGTACGTATTTACAAACATTCATAGAATATACAAATTATATATATTCCTTTAAAAAGATATATTTTCACATAAGTTATGACCAGGGGACGACCCACATGTAGTATTTCAGATGCTCAAGAACCCATTGACCCATAAGCGAATAATATATTCTTATACATAAATTTTTTAACAATATGATATAATGATTGAATAACACTCATCAATCAAAACTTGTAGTGGATGCTTTGATTGAGAGGTGGAGTTATGGGTCATGGTTAGCACAGCCATTCATGATTCAATTTCCTGATAAAACAATTTTACGAGCTCGTGTATTCTTTTTCTTACTCGACTTTTCTTCTTTTTTGCCTTGAAACTTGTTCTTTACACACACACATACAAACATATATATATATATATACACACACAAACCATTGTTCACTCCCAATTACACGCAAGTGCACGTGGTCGTACAAGTAATAAAGTGGCTTTATTTCAAGTAAGGTATCGAACCCATAGGGACTGTAATGTGGCAGTAATTTTTCTTTAGGTGTTTAGTATACGCACTTCTTTATACATGCAGAAAAACAGAACAAATGGTGATTTTTCAAGAATACTAGTTAATGTAACTTTAAGTAAAAAGATTGTAAATTATAATCTGAGCAATAGCACGAACAAGCTGAGGNTTAAGTAAAAAGATTGTAAATTATAATCTGAGCAATAGCACGAACAAGCTGAGGTTAAGGCAAAACATGCAGATATGTAATTTATTGATTAAATTGCAGTAAACACTTCTCTTCGGTTGTTAGTCAGGAATTATTAACCAATGGATTGGGTCTTTCGAACTCCTCTCCAACTAAAGAATCACGAGACTTACATTACACATTTCTTTGATGCAAAAACTTCATATTCTAGCAATACACAACAAATTCCACAGATGACCAAATATGACATTACAGATATATTTCTATTCTGAAAGTTAATCTTCTCTTAATTTCTCAACCAAAACAAGAACATATTCTACCAATTCACGTCTATCCAATTAATCTTCCTTTCGGAAATAAAACTGGAATTTTAGGATGTACATTAACAATGGCCAAGCATTAATATAGTGAAAACAAGAATTAGTAGAACAACCGTTGTTGAGAAGATAAAAACTGAAATAACATAAATTACATACTACTGCAATCATCCTCAACCTCAACGAAAGGTGAATTAGCCACTCATTTGATGATTAAACATCTTTAAAAAAGTAGAAATCATACAAACAATTTAAATTTAAGAGAAAAAGAAAGAGAATTAACCTTAGAACTTCTTCATCTCAACTGCTTGATACCCACGTTCTAGCTTGAAATGTCAGATCTCTTAAAATAAAACCTAAGTGTGTTATTTATACAAGTGAGAAATTTCCCGGAATAAACTGGCAACGTGGCACAGAGGGTATCGCGGAGCAACAGATCCGTGCCACGGCCCTGTCGCGGAGCAACAGATCCATGCCACGGCCCTGTCGCGGAGCCTCACTGGAACTTGGATGCCAGATTATTATCCTCAGTGTGGCACGGAGGGTATCGCGGAGCATCAGCTCCGTGCCACGGACGTGTCGCGCATCTTTACTTGGATCCGAGTGTGTAGCTAAGTCTTCCCACCGTGTCACGGAAGTGAACGCGGAGCATAGGCTCCGTGACACGGTGCCATCACGCACCTTCACTGGAATTCAGCTCAAATTTCACTCTAGGCAGAATGCCTCCGCGATGGTGGCATGACACGGCCTGTATCGCGTAGCATCAAGTTTTTAGCATTTTCTTGCCGACTTCCGAGTTTTGCTTCCAAGTCCATTCCTCCATTTCACCAACTTGTGGATTAGTTTCCAAAATTCATTTTAACTGCAAAAACAATAGCTAATCATGTTGGTTAGTATAAATCTACATTTACATAAAAACCACATGAGAATGTACACATAAAAGTAGATAAACAAGTCCAAATTAAGTAATAAAGTATCA
>JACEIK010010703.1:0-11332 GCA_018107945.1 Datura stramonium
ATGTCTGAAAAGCCTCTAAACATGACGAGTTGATGGGACAAGACCCCAACTAACTCAACAAAATTGAAACTGAAATACATAAAGGAAAGCTGAATAGTCTAATCCTCGGAAAATGAGTACTCACCCACAATAAGAGTGCTAACTCTAATAAGCTAACTACGTATGGGGCTGGATCTGAGAGTTGGGTCCTGTATCATGAAATAATACAGCATATAGTATGCGGTCAGTACGTGAAATATACCGAGTATGCAAGGTATGTAAAACTGCTAAAGCAAATAAAATCATATAAAGACAATGCATAATGTAAGCGTAAACATAAGAATCTGAGAGTAGGGCTTGCAGGCATTCTTTCTGAAATCATGATATCTTCATAACATAACATAACCTAACTTCATAACATCATAACTGAATCGATTAACTCAAAGCTGAATTCTGATATTTATAAGTAAAGCTGAATATTGAGTCAAACCTGGTTTAGAACATGCATTTACATAAATCTCATGAGTAATGAAACATGCATATCTGAAATCATGAGGAATAATGGGAGACTCGTCTTTTAACTGACATACCACAATAGAGCTTATGTGGTCCCAACTATCACACTCAAGTGGGTAAAGCCGTCCAAAGCCTTGACAAGGCTAGGGACAATACCATGATATTAATATCAAGCTGAAGGCCCATCCGGGCAGGGGAAGCTCACAAGGGAGGTCCCAAAGTCATAATGTATAAACCTACGTTGGCGGGTAGTTCTGAGACATATGATGATCAACCCTTAGCCTACTCGGTGCTAGACATTACTCCCAAAACATGCATATGCTCTACATTATTTTATAACGAAGCTCAATATCGTCTATTGACGAATCTCAATGATCAAATATATCTCAAATATAAAATCATGCATATGAGAAGCTTTAGTGTTGAGACTGCGCCCAAGCGCACACGCAAGTGTACGTGGTCTTACAAGTAATACAGTGGCCCTTTTTAAGAGCCCTTTTTACGACTTGTGGGTAGTCCTCACGAGTCTCTTCAAGACTCGTTCTGAGTTTGCTACAAAATTTCAATTTCTTCTCCATTTCAACTCCTGGGTCTGATCTTTGGGTTTCCGGGGTATAACACTTAATGCCTTGATAACTCCCAGGAGGTTTAGATAGCACAAAAGTTCCACTAAACCTATGGCGATATTCTAAAGACAATTCTTGTTGCCTTAGCATGTAACATTAATGTAAGCATAAGCGTAAATATATTCTTATTTCCGTATAACCTACTATCCTTAAGCTACTACATATAACCTTCCCATAAAGATGCTTGCATAGAAATATCGATAATTTATACATTTGAGTTCTATCTTTCAAGTTCAACGTATCGGTTGGTTCGAAAACTCGTAGCTGATTAGCTAAAGCGAGAGAGATCAAGGAATATCCTCTTGGCCTTATATAAATTAGAACATGTGAATAAGAGGGTGGATGACTATTGTTAGGCATTTCAATTTCGTTACTCTCATTTACCCTTATTTAGCTTAAAGTCGTTTTCTAGGTTTAAGTTCGTTCGCGCGTCATCGTCTTGCTTTTTTTACATATTTCACTTAGCATCAAACATTTATCATATTTGGCACCAAATATATGTAACATAAAATAAAGGAACAGCTCACAGTGCCCACGCTGAGAGGTCTCCTGACTAAATCTATAGCTACGACAATAATAATACGACAACAAGCGTATAAATTATACTCATTTGCTTTACCTTCACAAGCTTCAACCCTTTTACCAATGGCTTCTATTAAGCAACGAAAACCTTTGGAAAGAATCATAATATGCTTCAAACATAAACTTAGATACATAGGAATGCCAGACTCGTCAACGGCATGAAAACGTGCTTGAATACAAGATATAACAAGCATCTTACATACCTTGTTTCTGGCGGTTTTCATAGCCGACTTTTCCCTTCAACAACCAGAAGTTAACCTCTTCAATTCATTGAGTTTATAACCAAGTGAATGGGCTGATTTACGCATTTTTTTTCCAGTTAAAACATCACACCAATAGGCAATTACAAAACAAACAAACAAGGCAACATTTAGCATTTCTTACTTCAACCTGATTCTACAACTTTGAGGGAAAATAGAAGTTGGAAATTACCTAACTTTCCTCATGAACAACACCAACAAATATAGAGTATATTCTCAACAAAACACAGCAGCTCCAACCTTCAAAAAGAGCAGCTGCTTCACACCATAACACCATACAAAACAACACCTCAACCTTCACTTCCAACCTCTACCTTTAGCTTGCAAATTCATAGGAATTAATAAGTAGAAACACTTACATTATATTTATATTCAAATACAACCAAAATGGAGTGTATCCTTAGCTAGCTACTTCTTCAAAAACACTGCAACAAATCCACTTAAACGCAGTAGAAACACACACACAAGCAACACTTAAGTTCCAACATAACTTGTGAATTCATGAGAATTTAAGGAGTAAAAACACTTACCTCCTTTTGTAATCAACTCTCACCAAGATTGAGGTAGAACTTCACCTCCCTATTACCTAAAAATGCAGCAGCTTGGCAGCCAAAAATGCAGCAACTCCACGGTTAGAAGCTTACGACATAAGAAACCCTTTCCAAGCTTGGACTATATGGAAATTTGATCTATCTATACAAGTTCTTACCTAGTATTTGCTTTTACCATTGGATATATCTTTGAATTCTCTGAATTCTGAAAAGAAAATCAAGTAAAACGGAGTAGAAATGAGATTTTTAGCTCAAATTTACTTCATATAGGCGGGCTGGCCAAGACCAGGGTGGTGCCCGCGTACGGCGCACGTGCGCACCTACTGCCTGCATGTCTCAGCGCCCGCGCACCTGGGTGTTTTCCCAGCCGACAGTGTTGTCTTTAAATGAGCATAACTTTTTACTCCAAACTTTGATTGACGAGAGGTTTTTTTGCTGTAAACTAGACACAAATACCTTTCATCTGATAGGTTATAAGACTTTTGAATTATTATAAATTTGGAGATATGTCCGTTTAAAGTTGATCCTTACTTCCAAACTTCACATACTCTTCTCTTTTCCCTTTGTACATGTTTTTCTGCTCACCTACGACCAATATACAACCAATAATTCCCTTAGTACGATATATAACCATCAAATAATCATCAAAAAAGTTTTCGAGGTATAACAGAATGCTCCTGAAGCTTTCATGGATTTGATGAACAGGGTGTTCAAGCCATATTTGGATATGTTCGTGATTGTGTTCATAGATGACATCCTCATATTCTCTCAAAGCGAAGAGGAGCAAGCCACTCATTTGAGGGTGGTGCTACTAACTCTTAAGGGTAGCCAGTTGTATGCTAAATTCGGTAAATGTGAGTTTTGGTTGAATTTGGTGGCATTTTTGGGTCATGTGGTGTCAAGTGAGGGTGTGCAAGTGGACTCTCAAAATATAGAAGTGGTGAATTGGCCTATACCAGTTAATCCTTCGTATATGTGGAGTTTCTTGGGTTAGTTGGTTACTATCGAAGGTTTGTTGAAGGGTTTTCGTCCATTGCAGCACCATTGACTAAGTTAGCCCAGAAGAAAGTGAAGTTTCAATGGTCGGAGGCTTGTAAGAAGAGCCTCCAAGAGTTGAAGACTCGACTCACCTTAGCACCAGTGTAGACCCTACCTGAGGGTACCGATGGGTTTGTCGTATATTATGATGCCTCGAGTATCGGCCTTGGTTGTGTACTTATGCAGCACGGTAAAGTTATAGCCTATGCTTCTAGGCAGCTAAAAGTCTATGAAAAGAACTATCTGACTCACGACCTCAAGTTGGCGGCGGTAATNCTATAGTCTGGCGATCAGCAACCTCTACTGTACACCCTCGGGTTATAGCCTATGCTTCTAGGCAGCTAAAAGTCTATGAAAAGAACTATCTGACTCACGACCTCAAGTTGGCGGCGGTAATATTTTCCTTGAACTATCCGACTCACGACCTCGGGACCACGTAAGCTCTATCGTGGTAATGTCGGTTATATGAGAGTCTCACATTGTTCCTCGTGATTTCAGTTATGCATGTTCATCAGTCATATTATTATATTTCAGTAGGTTTGACCTAATGTTTAGTTTTACTTATAATTATCAGTTTTCATCTTTGGGTCATTTGACTCAGTTATGATATTCAGTTATGTTCAGATCATGATTTTAGAAAATAGCATGCAAGCCCTACTCTCAGAATCTTATCTTGATTATGTTCTATGCTATGCATGATTTATGGTTTTACTTACTTAGCGATTTTACTTACCTTACATACTCGATACATTCCACGTACTGACCGCATATTTTATATTGTATCATTTTATGATACAGGCTCGAATATTCAGGCTCGGTCCCGCCGTTAACCAGATCCTCAGTATTAGCACTTTCCCGCTAGAGTTGGTGAGTCCTCATCTTTCGAGGGCCCTTCTTTCAGTTGAATTTCAATATTTTCAGTTTCAGATATTAGTAAATTAGTTGGGGTCTTGTCCCATCAACTCGTCAATAGTAGAGGCTTTTCAAACATAGTATGTATTTAGTATTCAGCCTTGTGTTATGTATTAAGATGTTGTGATATTTTCATACTTATGCTTTACTATATATGTTAGACTTCTGCTTGAGTATGTTGATTTTAGATATCATGTTCATGCCATGGGTTGACTTAGAGCCTCTCGGCGTTCTTTGTCTCGTGTCTCGATCCGAGCCTATGTTCGAATCGTGACACAAGCCCACACCTGTGAAAAGCAGGTGCTAACTTAAGTGAGCCGCGTCTCCTACACAGGGCAAAATGGTTTCAGAATTCAAGTACGTACTTGCGAAGCTTCCAAGGGCACTTTGGGTATTTGTGCAAGAAATATATATAGATTTTTACCCCATTAGTATATACAACATTGAAGAGGAGAGAGGTTGACATAGAAAGTATAATTTTATCCGTTCTTCTTCTTTTTTTCCTTGTGAGAAAACACCACTATTGTATATATAAAGTTGAAAGTGATTTTAATTGCTTAATATGAATGGTTTTGAGGAATTCCTCTTTGGTATAATTTCTCTTTCCCTAATTATGAGCTGCTAATTTC
Source organism: Datura stramonium (assembly GCA_018107945.1). NCBI lineage: Eukaryota > Viridiplantae > Streptophyta > Magnoliopsida > Solanales > Solanaceae > Datura > Datura stramonium. Next base: position 5,094 of record JACEIK010010703.1, read on the forward strand.
TCTTCTAGGGGTGTGTGTGAATAAAGGGTGTTTAGAATGATTTAGGAATTGACTAACTGATCTTAGAATTGATTATAATGCATGGATCTATTAATTTCTTCAAGTTTTAATATGAAAATTAATGGTTGCAAACATTAATTGAGTTCTCTAACTTTGCTTTTGCTTGAGAAAGAGAAGTGAAATTGGGTAAGACTTCAATAGTGAAGATTTGGAGCTTTTGATCTACGGGTTGGAGTTAGAAATAGTCTATACCCATTCAAGCTCCATTTAAGGGCTAGAGCTAGAAATAGTCTATGCCCACTCAAGCAATGTTTGGTTATTTTGCATATCTTGGTTTTGAGGGTTGAGAAACTTAGAGTGTAGCCAAAACCAAAGCTATCCCTGCACTAATTGATTCTAAGGCTCTTAGTTAATACCTATCAAGACGATGTCCCATCAAATGCACAGCCCTAGTCTCTCTAATCTTGTTAGCAACATTCATGTTACCTTGATTTGATTTTAATTTTCATTTGATACTCGTTCAAACTAATTCCCCCAAATTTTATTCCATGTTTAGACATGATACTTGCTCTTGTTAATTAATTTACAACTTTTGGTAAATTTAACCTCCAATCTCGGTGGGAAATTGACTCTGACTCTTGTTGGGTACTTGTTTTGCAAACGACCGTAGCCACCTCCTTAATTTGAGAGTTATTTTGGATGTTATCAATTCACGGCTCATAGAACTAATCTACAGCCTGAGGTCACTTACGACACTTGTATACTGAAATTTTCTACAAAATTCTATTTAGTTATCTCAACTCCCTTGCATACTTTATTAAAGACTTCATACACAATATGTAGTTCCCACGATACAAGCAAAATTACGTACTAATTAAGATCGAGAATTCTTTTCGAGGGTACAAGGTATTACATTTATCAAGTAAGCTTAGTTCATTATCAGTTAAAAAGATTTTTTTTGTAGAATCAATGTTGTTTAGAATTTTAAGAAATATATGAAAAGATTTTTTGTAGCATAAGAGTTGTTGAGAATTTTAAGAAATATACTAGTACAATATTTGAGGAATACTTTTGCATGGTGTAGAAAACTTCTGTACTAGTTGAGGTTGTAATTTTCTCTATTGCAGGATCAAGATCAAAATTTTCCCTTTAATATCTAACTGTTTGCGTTGTTTTCTGGGGTAACTTGCAGTTCAATAGATTCTTTTTTACTACATTAAAGAGGATAACATTGAAAACATCTGCTACACTCTTAAGCACTATGCTTTTATGCATAGACAAAACTTATGTGTAAAATGTTAGTATTATATCACGCACGTGTATATTATATTTCAGCTTCTCACGTACATATTGATTAAGCAATGATTCGAAGAGTGTTTATAGGCATTAAATCATATTGCATCGATCTATTAGCGTTTTGGCATGCAGTTCTATGAAATGATCTTTCATGTGTTTCTTTTATGTGAGTACTTATGTGTTGAGGTTTGATAGCATTACTTTGACATAGTAAGAATATAATATTAATAACATTGTTAACTGCTAGCCTTTAAATGAAGTTGTAGTATAACAGGATGCAGTTGCATTTATATACTAACAATTCATGCTCTTTTTTTTTCTACGAATATTTTCATTAATACTTGAAAGAGAATAATAGGTGCAATTAGGGTTAGGGGTGAGCATTCAATTTTTTCGTTTCAATTTTTGTAAATTTCGGTCCAGTTTTTTAATTTTCGGTTATGAATATGAGGCACCAAATACCGAACAGAATTACTTTGATTTGGTTCATTTTTTTGTTATTCTATTCAATTTATTTAATTCGGTTTTTATGATTTTAGGTTTGACTGATGGGCTTTTTTTCTCCTTATAAAATGGGCTAATTTTTAAATAAAATATGAATTATTTTATGCTTTTTAATTCAAAATGATCTTTTTTTTAACTATNAATCATGCTTTTATTAATATCAATTATAAATTTATAATAAAAATTAAAATTTCATAAATCGAGCACTGGCAGTGGCTAGTACCTACTGCCGCAGTGGCCAGTGACTCACGACAATCATGCATCAGCAATTGCAGTTTGCAAACAACAATAGACAATAGTCCTGTTGCTGCAAAGCGCAAATAGGTTCACGCCTTCAGCCCTCTGCCCCTTCATCTTTGATTCTTTGAATTACAATTTACATCTACATGGTTGATGTTCTAATATTACTAATACTATAGTATTAGTCTATAGCAGCTAAAAGCCTAAAACTCAAAAGAGAGTATCAAAAACATTTTATGAACTTACTAAAAGATAGCTAAACTTGTGAAATTGATTTTAAAAAATTACAATTTAACTCCATCAAAAACCACATCTTAAATCCATCATCATTCACCAAACACAATACTAACAATTAGTGGCAACTACAAATCACATATTAAGTCTTAAATCACCAAAACACCAAATTCAACCAAATAAAAAACATTCACATAATCACAGTCACAATTCACAAACTACATCTTAAATCTATCAACAAACACAACACTAGCGATAGTAATAATCACATATTAAGTCTTAAAATCACAAAAACACCAAATTCAACCATAAGTTTAAATACGAAGGCGATTCTCTTGCTAGAGACTATGCTCAAGAAACCTCTCAACATGTTTCTTCAAGTGTATTATTCCATTCTTTCTTGGATCACTATTATAGATCACTCCACATCTCAAGCACCTCGCTTTATGCCCTTCTTCATTATTTTGAACAACCACAAAGTATTCTCAAACGGGTGAGCTAACTTTAGGAGGCATGATTGAACTTGAGCGTTGAACCTAATAAAAAGTAAGATAAAATCAAGAATTAGAATATAACTTTCAAGAAAAGAAAATAATATTACAAAAAGATATCATCAATGAGACAATGACCAAACAATAAGGTATTCAATAATTCAACTCACTACTAGGCACTAGTAGCAAATTGCAATCATACATCTGCAAGACTCTCTTCCATTCATTGTCATCTATAAAGATAATTTAATCAAACATGTCATAAAACACAAATTACTATACTATTAATCTATTATTGCATTAAAGGTATAAAACACTCACAAAAGAAAATACAAAATCTTACCAAGCTCAAGTTTCTCAAGATACTCCAAACTTTCCTCAACACAAATAGGAATAATCTCTTCTTTAAATCAATCTTGGACACAAACAAGAGATCGCACACATTTAGGAGTCAATGAACTTCTAAATGGATCAAGAATACGACCACCAGTATTAAACGTACATTCTAATGCCACACTTGAAATTAGAATAGCCAACACATCACGAGCTAACTCTAAAAGAACAGGAAACGTAGGAGAATTAACCCTCCACCAACTTAATACATCAAAATCGTCAGAGTCAGGCTCTTGTTCTTCACTAATGTATCTATCCAACTCCGATTTAGCACCTCTACTTCCATAATCTTCCTTTCGTTTTTTAAAATAAAGCTTGGTTCACAAATTTTTTTGTTTTCATACTTAGGAAGCACCAGAACTAAATGTATCAGATGTGTCCTGAGATGAAGTAGATCTAGATGGAGATGATTGATTAGATCCTTTTGAATATTGTTTTTACATACTTTCCAAATAAACAAGTCATATAATCACGCAATACTTCATTTACTTTCTTTCCTATTTCCTCCCCAAATAGCTCTTTAAATGAAAAGCTAACATACACAAACTTATCCTGAAGATCCAACACAGAAGCAATAAAAATCATTTTGTTCAACTTTTTAGGATAACCCCAATATTTCTTAAACTTTTGTTTCATCCACTCAGCTATTTTACTCAAATTAAAATCTTCACTTGCTAAACACACATTAAAATATGCATCAAGCTCAGATATATCCTCAAAATGAACATTAGAAGTAAAATAATGTGAACCTAAAACCTTTACAGCGAGCTCGTAGAATCACTCAAGAAACTTCACCACATTTCGCACATTCACCCAATCATCACATTCGAGCGAACCTGAAACACTTTCATCCTCACACACATTAGTAGAAAGATAAATAGATGTTCATTAAAAAGATCAAACCTATCAAAGGCCTCCTCAAATTTTTGTGTCGTATCCAACATCAAATAGGTGGAATTCCACCTAGTAGGCACATCTATCGATAATGTTTTATCACATTCCACCATTTGGACTTCACAATATTTCTTAAATTTTCTTGTCTTGCCGAGGATGATTTAAAATACTTCACCATTTGTCGAACCCTTTTGACAGAAGTATCAATTTCTTTCAAACCTTCTTGCACAATTAGATTAAGTATGTGAGTCATACATCTCACATGAAAATGCTTACCACCCATTATATTAGTTCCCCATATATTCAACTGTTTAGACAATTATTTAACTGTAACATCATTAGAAGACGCATTTGCAACAGTTATAGAGAATACCTTGTCCAACTTTCAACCAAGCAAATAATTACTAATATCCTCTGCCGTTTTCTCACCCTTATGACTAGAGATTAGGCAAAAATTCAATATTCTTTTATGCAACATTCAATTTCTATTAATAAAATGAGCAGTCAAACACATATAATTAATTCTTCACAATGATGTCCATATGTCTGTGGTAAGACAAATCTTTGGTCGTACTTCTTTAAAAGACTTCCTCAAATTTTGTCTCAATTCACTATAAACTTCATAACAATCCCTTGTTATTGTTCTACGGGAAGGAATGCTAAATAGAGGTTCGGCTTTACTCATAAACTTCTTGAAATCTTCATTCTCTACAAAGCTAAATGGTGGTTCATTGATAATTATCATTTTAAGTAAAGCCCTTCTAACTACTTTTTCTTTAAATTTTCAAAGCGAGACATCTTTATATTGAAAGGATATTTTCATTTGAGAAGAAGTTTCAACCAGAGGTTTATATACCTTGCACCTTGCCAAATGTTGTTTCAATCCTGTTGTTCCATTTTTACTTAAATTGGCAGCATAGCTATACTTACAATACTTGCACTTTGCTCTACCAATATCATTTTCAACTACCTTATCAAAATGATCCCAAACTTCATATCTTGGTTGCATTTCCTTTTTTTCTTTGTATCCCCAGTTTGATTATCAAGTGAGTTGTCAATGCTATTATCAGTTGAACCAACATCACTTACTCTACTTTTATCAGTCATCTATATGAAATTAAAAATAAAAATAAAAAATAATTAACTAACAACTTATTAGAACTTAGAAGGAATAACCATAAGGACCTAACACATATATACATAGTTTCCAACTTTTCATATATTCCATAACATATATATCATATATACATAATTAACCAACAACCAACAAAACACATATTACATATATTGCCAACAACAATCTTAGTAAGGAGAGAACACAATAAAACACCACTCAACTAGGGATATAATCATATAACCAACTTCAAAGAATCTAGCCAGCTTGTTTGTTTTTTGCAGTGAATATTACAGGCAAGCAAATGATTATTCTATATTTATTATATGGAATTTGGAAATGCATATAAGAGGTTGCCTTTGTGCTTCAATTGATGACACATAATTAAATGATGAATGTGTGTGCACATAGACTTGCATCTATTGACTTAGTGTAAATACTAAATTTGTACAAGTTTTTACGGTTTAACATATTGCAAGAACATGATATAGTCTGAGAAGAAAATGAAACTATCTCTTTAACTTGCGAAAATGAAAAGAGAACAAATACTATTGAAGAGCTTTGTTTTTCCTAAGGCCACTGGCACTTCAGCCATTTCCTGTTCCATGGCTAATACTTTAACGGGATAATAACTGAGTGCTACACTGCTATTGGCCTACTACTACTGCTACCAAACAACATAAAACTAAGTATTATATTTACTACCTACTGGTCTTAGGAGACTTTTTGCACAATCAATGACAATATATTCTCTCTATCACTAGTCACTACGATAGTACGACTATTTTCAGAGGAGTACGATGAACAAATCGAACAAATCAACCTCAGTACTATATGCAAAGATTGTACCACTTTTCACTTACCTTGGTTGTCGGTCAAAGAAGAACTGAGCAGCGAGCCGAGCGCCGATTGCCAAAGACAGAGACACAGAGATGAGAGACACTGCCACACTGGGAATCTGGGACTCTGGGAGAGATGAGAGACGCTGGGACTTGGGAGGCGGGAGTTAGATTTAGTAATTAGGGATTTTTGAGTTATTTTTTATTTTAAGTTTTATTATAAATATAATATGT
>JACEIK010010709.1:0-41210 GCA_018107945.1 Datura stramonium
TATGAAGATATTTATTTGATTGATTCTGGTACAACACATACGATATTCAAAGAAGAGAAATATTTTTCTCACTTAAACATGGGCAAGATAAATGTTACTATGATATCTGGTAGTACCAATTTGATTGAAAGCTTTGGAAAAGTCATTATAATCTTGCCTAAGGGAACTAAACTCATCATAAATAATGTCATGTTTTCTCCCAAGTCTCGGAGAAATTTGTTGAGTTTTAAAGATATTCTTGAAAATGGTTATCATATCAATAAAATGGATGAGATGAATCTTGAATATCTTGGTATCACCAAGAATGTCTCTGAGCAGACATGTGTTATAGAAAAGTTCCCTACTTTATCTTCTGGCTTGTATTGGATTAAAATTAGTGCAATTGAGGCATATTCTATAGTAAACCAAAAGTTTACTAATTCCAATACTTTTATACTTAGGCATGATCGTTTGGGATATCATGGATCTATAGTGATGAGATGAATTATAGAAAATTCAAATGGGCATCCATTAAAGAACTTGAAGGTTCTTTCAGATGGTAAATTTTCTTGTACTTCTTGTTATCAAGGCAAGTTAATTGTGAGACCATCACCAACAAAGACTGAGATTGAGTCTCCTGCGTTCTTAGAATGTATACATGGGGATATTTATGGACCTATCCACCCACCTAGTGGGTCGTTTAGATACTTCATGGTCCTAATAGATGTTTCTTCTAGATGGTCTAATGTGTGCCTATTGTCATCTCGCAACCTGGCGTTTTCAAAATTATTGGCACAAATAATATAATTACGGGCATAATTTTTCGATAATCAGATTAAGTCTATTAGCCTTGATAATGCTGTAGAGTTTTCATCCCAAGCATTTAATGATTATTACTTATCAATTGGGATAAAAGTTGAATATCCTGTAGCTCATGTTCACACTCAAAATGACCTTGCCGAGTCATTAATTAAATGTCTACAGTTGATAGCAAGACCATTGCTCATGAAAACTAAGCTGCCCACTTCTTTTTGGGGTCATGTGATTCTGCATGCTGCAACACTTATTTATTTTAGACCAATAAATTATCATAAATTTTCTCCGTTGCAATTAGTTTTGGGTCAAGAATCTAATATATCTCATCTGAAATTTTTTGAATGTGTTGTATATGTGCTCGTAGTACCACCATATCGCACAAAGATGGGTCTCCAAAGAAGATTAGGACTTTATGTTGGGTTTGAATCGCCCTCCATTATTCTCTACCTTGAACCATTAACTAGAGATATATTCACTGCTCGATTTGCAGATTGTCGGTTTGATGAGACAGTTTTTCCAAAATTAGAGGAAGAATAGTGAAATCAAAATAGAAATTTTGTGAAAAATCTATCACTGTCTCATCTTGGTCCACATGCTTCTATTTGTGAGCAAGAAGTGCAATAGATTATTCACTTGCAGAAAATTGCAAATCAAATACCAGATGCATTTACAAATTTGAAAAGAATTACTAAATCACACATTCCTGCAGAGAATGTGTCAATTCGAATTGATGTCCCTGAAGGAGCATCTACTAGTGTCATAGCTAATGAGTCTAAAGCACGCCTAAAGCGTGGTAGACCACTGAGTTCTAAGGATTAAAATCCTAGAAAAAGAAAAATAAATGGTCAAGATGACACTACGAAAGAACCACATATGGAAGTTCAAGACTTGAGCAATTTTGATATCCATGAAGGAATCAATTTTATCCATGAAGGAATTCATCATCAGCTTGAGATTCAAGAAAATGAGAAACTATCATTAAATCAAGGATGCCGAATTAATCGATCAAAAATAGTGGTGGATTGTTGCTGCATATAATGCGTTGCAGCAAAAATCATGCAAGATAGTGAGTATCTGTATCTCAATCTATCACGTAATATCGATTAAAGAAATGATTGGCCAAAATGGCAAGAAGCAATTCAATTAGAATTGAATTTACTTGTTAAGTAAGGAAGTTTTGGGACCCATAGCTCAAACACCAAATGGTATTAAACCCCGCCGGCTAAGGTAAATAGGTCTCTTGTGCAAAAAAAAATGAGAAAATAAAGTACAGTTGCATAAAGCATGCCTTATTGCATATGATTTACAAAGACCTGGTGTTAACTATGAAGAGACATACTAACCCGCCAGAATGAAATAACATTTCGTTATCTTATTAGTTTCACTGCCTACGAGAGGATTAAATACATTTGATGGATATGGTTACAACTCATATCTATGGATCACTTGATAATGAGATATACATGGTACTCAATGATTTAAAATGTTCAAGCATATCATTCAAAGTCTTAGGAAATGTATTCAACAGATTGCAAAATCATCAGATATTTGAAGCAATCTAGACGCACGTGATATAACCGTCTTAGTGAATATTTATCTAAGGAAGATTATATAAATGATGAAATTTACCCATGTGCTTTTATAAAGAAAACAACATCGAAAGTTTGTCACTTTTGCTGTTTATGAGATGACATAAACCTTATTAGAACTCAATGCAGCTTCAAAAGGCAATTGATTATTTAAAGAAGGAACTTGAGACAGATATTGGAATGACAAAAATTATGTCTTGATTTGCAAACTGTAGAAAGCATTTGACAAACGGTATTTGTTCATCAATTTGCCTATACAGGAAAAGGTATTAGCTTTTTTATATGGATGTAGCACATCCATTAAGTAATCCGATGGTTGTTCGATCACTTGATGTGAATAAGGATCCATTCCGACCTCAAGAAAAGAATGAGAAAATCTTTGGTCCTGAAGTACCATATCTTAGTGCAATTGGTGCACTAATGTATCTTACTAACACTACAAAGACTCGATATAGCCTTTTCGTTAATTTGTTAGCAAGGTATAATTCTTCTCCTAATAGGAGGCATTGGAATGAGATCAAACACATAATGATATCTAAAAGTGACTACCGATATGGGCTTATTTTATTCTAACAATTGCGCCCCGTCGTGTTGGTTATGCCGGGCGTGCATGACCGACCCATACAAAGCTCAATCTCAAACTGGTTATGTGTTCATATATGGAGGTACTACTATATTTTGGAGATCTACAAAACGCCTCGTAGCTACTCATCAAATCATGCCGAGATAATAACTATTCATGAAGCCAAGAATGTGTGTGGTTGAGGTCCATATAATTTGTTAGAGAAAAATGTGGTTTAAATATGACAAAGTACCCATAATTTTATATGAAGATAATACAACATGCATAGCACAATTAAATGGAGGATTCATAAAAGGAGATGTAAGAAACACACTCTAAAAGTTCTTCTACACACATGAGCTCCAAAAGAATGGTGATATCAACGTGCAAACAGATTTTGTCTTCATAAGTGACAATGTGGCTGATTTATTCACCAAGTTCTACCAACTCCAATTTCAAGGAGATGGTGCACAAGATCGATGCAAAGATCTGTAAGGATGTTCTCATTGGGGGGAGCACACGCATTGTACTTTTTTTCTCTTAGGATTTTGTCCCACTGGATTAATTCCTTGTAAGGTTTTTAATGAGGTAGCCAAATGTGGCCATTTTCAGATATGTGTAATTTTTCCTTCATTAGATTTTTCTATTGGGTTGCTTTAACGAGACACATTATCTATAAAATAGACATTCAAGCGGGGTTATAAATGTATTTGTATGTCTATAATGGTATTCGTACTTATAGTGAATGTGTGTATTTATATTCTAGTGAAGGTCTATCTTTTGGAGAAAAGTTAGAGGGGTTCTCCTTATTGTATTTGATCTCATCAAGAGAAATAAGAACTTCTCTCCTTTGCTCTTTCTGCTAATATTCTTAATTCTTTTCATTATTTCATAACACTTATAGAATAGTATGCGTGTGCATATATACACACACACACACACACACACATACATGCTCCATTTAACATATTTTTCATTCTTCACGAAGAAAATAAAAGGTTGATTAGTTTAGGCTTTCCAAATACTACAATAAAAAATAGAAATAAATGAAGTAATAAATTTTGGAGACATTCCCCCCAAGTGTGCTTGATAGAGATATTTTTTCAAACACTATTCAATTATTGCTTCCAAACAATTGTGTTTGCATAAATATCAGCTTCCGAAAACAATTTTAGAAAGAAATAAAATAAATAATATTGAATATTGCTATCTTCGTAGTTAAATTCAATTTTACCAAGAGAAGTACCGCCCCCCGAAACTTAGTGGTCGCTTGTCCGAACATTTGTAATTCGCAGATCTATTAGATAACATTTTATTTTTAATATAGGAGTTGTTAAGAATAAAATTTGAAAAAATTGAAGGAGAAATTAAATATTATTTATTTATTTGAAGTTTTTAAAATTGAAATTGAGCAAAGTTGTATTTGCCTTTGCTTTTTCAAAGAATATTTAGAATCTATGCATAATATAAACAAAGTATTAAAGAAGTGATATGGCACCTCTCCTTGGCCAAGAATACTATTTATCTTTCTCTCTTTGTTTTTGAATTTTTTCTTCATTCTTTTATTAATCAATTTATTTAATAATTAAAAATCATCTTTATTCCATCTAATTATATCTCATGAGTTATAAAAAAAACCTTCATCCGTTTGTCTTCAAGTCCGTTCTTGGATACTCATTTTCATCATTTTCTTCTTTTTTCTTAATTGTTTTTCTTTCTTTTTTTTTTCCTTTTTGTTTTTTTCTTCATGTTTCTTGAGATATCAAATTTTCCTCCATGCTAATGAATATGGAGGTTCTTGAGATGAAGGGTAAGCAAAGAACTCTTTATAATAATATTAACTATAAATTTTTCACGCCTCGCGTGGTTACAAAAAAATTACTTAATTTATGAAAATAATTTAAATATGTGCCAAAAATTTAAGTATATAAATAATTTAAAATCTTAAATTTTATCTTACAATCGTATAATATTGAAATTTACCTAAAGACTTTCAAACTTTAAAAATAAAAATATTTTTAAAATAATGAGTAATTGAAAACATCTTAAATTTATCTTATAATAGAGAATTTAAAGTTAAAAATATTTTTAATTTTTTTAATTTTTTTAATTTTTTTAATTTTTTTATTTATTTTGGTTTTTTTTGTTTTTTAATTTTAAAATTGAAACTAAAATTTAAACCAAACATAAGCTTAAGAAAAATTTAAAAAGAAGAAGTCGGATAAAGACAATCACTCACGCTAATTTGTTTGTTCTACTTCAAGATTCTTCTTTAAAAACAAACTTAAGAATATTTTTCTCACTTTATATCATTAGAAATGTACACTTTATTAAAAAATATTTTGTTAAAACTTAATTATCTTCTTCTCTCGTTAAAATTCTTATCAATTTTTCCTAATTATTTCCTATGTTTCGCTTTCTTTCTTCTTATTATTTTAAATCTTTTGATATTATTCTCGTCTCTTTCAAATCATTCATCACCTTCTCATAATTTATACTTGTACATTTTTCTTCGGCCCATCTACTTCCTCATCTTTCCAAAGATTATCCCAAATTAATATTAAATAGCTTATTTTTTCAATTCTGTATTGGTGCTTATATTTGAGGGATTAATGGAGTTTGTGAGTTCATGTAGATAATTCTACTTTGATAAATTATTATATATTTTTAAAGACGTATTTTGTTTCAAAGTTTAATTTAAAACCTCTAATTAATAATTGAGGGATACGAAATTAAACTTTATATTTAAGGTAATTCAAAAGACTATTGTTATAAAAGAAGAGTAGTTGAGAGTAGTCTCACTTGAACAAAAGAATAATCCATCAAATACTCAAAGATCACCAAGCCTTATAATATCATCATGCATGTACCTTCTTATCTACAAAATAAAGAAAATAAAAATATTCCCACTTATAAAATTATTTATTACATTTATATATATAACAATTCTACATGTCAAAACAAATTTTGATGAAAACAAACAGAAAGTAATCCGGAGAAGGCGAAGCGATTGCAATGAGGAATACACAAAGCGTAAAAAATTAATAGCTACTTGAATAATATTTATAGGTCTATTATTTTTAGTGTTATCAATATTGCAATTATATTTAAGTTATAGGTGATGAATTAATTAGATTTAATAATTATTTTCAAGGGAAGGAAAAAGGCTATAAAAAAGAGTTTTTCATCATAATTAAGAATATTTGAATTTTACACAAAATAAATGGTTAAAAATATTTTTAAATCTTAATTTGACCATAAAATTTAAAAGTAGAAAGTGAAGAAAAGACTAAAAAAGATGAATCCAAATGTAATATGAAGAGGTACAAGAATTAACACCAAAAATATAATACAGAAGAGGCTTAAGAATTAATTAACATATGAATTATTTAAAGATTAATACATGTTAATACTATCATAATTACAAATGATCTAATCTTTAATTGGGTTTTAATGCAAATCTATTTACTATTGTTTAGAAAAATGGTATCTATATTCATAATCACGATTAAGAAACTATGCTAAGAAAAAGGAAATCATTAAAAAGTTGAAAAAACATAGTTTGATCTTAGAAGTATACTACGTCATCGGTCCTAAGCACCGTAATTATATAATATATAGATGAAACATTCAAAAATTTGATTAGTACCATATGCATTAAACAACAATAATTATAATTAAGTTTATAGAAGAAAACGAAGTCACTGAGTTTCATATTCGTATCGACAGATTTAAAAGAAACTCAAACATTATATATCATAATTATAAATATTCTAGAATTTGTATTGGACATTGTCTTCTCAAATTCCATTCGATTTCAAACCAAAAATACAAAGTTCAAGTAATAAATGAGAGGATCAGGAAAAATAGAAAGATAATTAATTTGGGTAAGTTTATTTACAATTTACACAAAATGTTATAGAATTGGTGTTTAATTGAAGGGCAAAAAATGTCATTTAAATTATGATGGTTATTTTGGTCTTTTAATTTTATACTTTGGGTCTTTTATATATATTTATATTTATTAAAAGTTAAATTTACTTTTTTATAAAATTATTAATAGGAGTAGTATTTAAGTAAAAGGGTAAAATGGTTGTATAATATTTAATGAACATTTTGGTAATTCAACTTTTCAACTAAGGGGCTTCTCACTTATATTGTAGTATGATATTCACACACACACATTACTCTTTTCATTTTAACATATTTTTATTCTTATAGAGGAAATGAAAGGTCTAGTGAGTAAATATTTAGATTTTTAAATATTACAATAAAGAATAAAAATATTTTATTTTTTTTAGTTTTTTTAAAACATTTAATTTTTTATAATAAAATAAAAATAAATAGAGTGAGTAGGTACTGACACATTTACTTTTGTATAATAATAAGTAAATAGAAATGAGGAAAATTATCAAAAAATGAGAAAAGGGGTATGCAATTAATAATTAAACTAATAACTCGAATCGATAATTGAGTTATTGGATTAATAATTTAGGTTATTGGTTTAACGGTTTGATTATCGGTTTACTATTCGGCTATTGGGTTATTGGTTCAAGCATCGGTTTGACCATCTTTAACGGGTGAATCGATAACCTGATAATAATTTATTAAATTATAATTTTAGTCTTCACGCATAAAGTATCCAAACGAGAAGATGAAATGGGTGCTGATGAAAAATAAAGGGGACGATGTTTTAATCTAAATTAAAATTGATTGGTTTAATTGATCTAGTTCTATATATTTTTTCTCAAAAATAACAAAACCAAAACAAAAAATTTAAAAAAAGAAAAAATTAATTTAAAAAATTAGTCTTTTAACTCTCTAAAATTATATTTTTTCTTAATTATATTAAATATGTTATTTAACACTCTTTATACATTGTGATAACATTAAATAACAACAATAATCAAATAAATGAGTTAATAAAATAATTTTAAAAAGAAGAAAATAGTCAAAAATCCAAAAAATAGGAAAATGAGAATGGAGACCTTAGAGGCATGCCACATCAATATTCCTCTAAGTCTCTCTTTATATATATATATATATATATATATATATATATATATATATATATATATATATATTATTGTTGTTGTTGTTACTTTAATTTTCAGTTAGAATTTTCAACTCTTTAATTCTTTTACTTATGATATTCGAATTTTAAATTTGGTATATTATATTTTTCAAGTGAGAAAAGAATAGAGATGGTTAAGAGAATAAAGAGTGAATCAAAAGATTTTGTAAATTTTTTCTAATAAGTGGAAGCATCTAAATTTCTTTTATAAATGAATTATGAACAATAAAATTTAAAATCTAAAATATAGAAGTAGTTTTACTTTTTAATTTGTTGTCTTATCTTAATTTCTAGAACCCTCTTAAATTTGAATTTTAAAAAAACAGAAAAACTAAAAAAAATAAAAAAAATAAAAAAAATAAAAAAAATAAAAAAAATAAAAAAAATAAAAAAAATAAAAAGTTATAAATTAAATCAAACTAATTAAATCAATATTAATATTGTGTTAGTACTTAAATTTCATATTGCTAATAATTTGTTCTTCAATTAAACTGTTTAATCTTTTCATCTTTCATGTGAAGATTCTTTTATATTTTTTAAATTAAATAATAAATTTTTAATGATATCTATACTTATTTATATTCCATATATAACATGCATGTTTGTGTGCGATATTTAGTAATTTATTATACTTTATATATTGAAATTTAAAAATATTATATTTGATTACCTATATTTAATAGGGAGTTAGAAGAAGAAGAAAAATATGCAATTTGATATTTTTAAAGAAAATAAACAAATAAAGGAGTGTAAGGAGGGGAAAACAGAGAAAACAAAAATATTAAAGAGAAAAAAGAAAATGAAATAAGATAAAAATATTTTTAATTTTTTTATATTTGTTATTTTTGTAAGTATTTTTATATTACACATGTTTTAATTGATTTTAATTTTTTTAAATATAAGAAAGAAATCAAAGTTATTGAATTTTTATACGTTCTCTACCTTCTTTACGTAAAAAATAAAAATTGTCATTTCACTTACAATATGTTATATAAAATCAAGCATTTTAAAAGACTCGAAAATACTTAAATGGAAAAACCTAGAAAAATATATATACAAAATTAAGAGTGAATAATATAATTAGTTAAATGCAATATCTTAAGATAAAAAAAAATTAACACTCAAAAATCTAACTAATCCGCACGAAGAGCAATTAAATTCCTAGTTTGAATAAAACTAGAAAATCATCAAACTTGACTAATTAACCCGAAATTGGAAATCAAATCGCCTAAAGGAATAATATCTCAAAATAGACGCTACATAATATCATATATTAGATCTTATATATAAGCTATTATATACTATTACAAATATTTTTTCACTTAATTTGAAAATTTTGAAGATGGAGTTGTGTTTGGTTATAATTTTAAGAAATAATATTTAGTTGTTTGAATGTACTTTTGTTTTTAAAAAAACATGAAATATGATTTAAACATGAAATATAATTTAAAATGACGCTACAACAACAACTCCTACAAAGTGGGGTCTGGAGAGGGTAGAGTGTACACAGATCTTACTCTATCTCGGTGCTGTGGACGCCGTTTCCTATAGTCTCCCCCGCCGAGGATAAACAAATCAAAGCAACTTAAAAAATAACGATGGAACAAAACATGTCAAAACATCACCAAGCAAAAGTAATACAATACAAGGTTTAAGAAACAATAGATAACATTAAAACTCTTACAAGCAAGATACTATAGGAGTAATACTACGACTATTAATATGGACGTATTTTCAAACAACACTTACTCCCTCGCTAACCTACCGCCCACTGTGTCCTCCATAACCCTCATCTAGGGCAATATCCTAGTTAATCAAAACGCGCTACGTCCGTCTAATCACCTCTCCTCAATGCTTCTGACCTATCTCTACCTATCTTGAAACCATCCCTCAACAAATGCCTCTCACACCTCCCCACTAGGGTATCTAGATATCTCCTCTACATATATCCGAACCATCTCAATCTTGTTCGTGATCCCGTCCTCCATTGACGCTTACTACCTTGTCCCAACTATTATCATTTTTAGTTCTATCTCTCCTAGTATGCTCATACATCCATCATAATATCCCCATTTTCACAACTTTAATCTTTTGAACATGAGAATTCTTAACCGACCAACACTTTGCCCCATACAACATAGTTGGTATGACTACCACTCAGAAACTTGCCTTTAAGTTTCCAGCTTAGACCTTCATCAAATACGACTCCTGGATGGAGCTTCCATTTTATCCATCCCACACTAATATTGTTAGTAACTTCCTCGTTAATCTCCCTATCAGCTTCTTAAATAATAGAGCCAAGAAACTTCTGAAACTTCCTCTATTTGAATAACATGTGTATCTAACCTCACTTCCACGACAAAGCCTCATGCCTCACTTCAGTGAATTTGCACTATAAGTATTCGGTCTTGGTCTAACTCACTGAACCCTTTTCGACTCCAAGATTTGTCTCTAAACCCTAGTTTAGCATTAACTCCTTCGCGTGTTTCGTCAATCGAACTATGATCAAATGTTTTTTTTTAAATAAAGTGAAAAATTAAAATGATTTTCTAGTCTTTACAAATATATATTTAGTTTTATGGTTTTTTTTACAAGAGATCCTCAATTTTACACACACAAAGAGATTATCATCTTTACACATAATAGATCCAAAAGATCATTTTCTTTCTATTCAAATTGTAAAAGACAAGAGAACTCATTTTTACTTTAAAGGAGAAGGAAGTTTACAAATATATATCTTATTTTAAAAGCAGCTCATTTAATTAATACCCGACACACCTCTTAATTTGCACGAGTACGTGAATAAAAATAATTACATAATATTTAAACTTACAATAATACCCTAAGCTACGTTTTAAAAATGTGATTCCTAGTCAGTGGGACCTTTTGTCTATGGATGGCCGAATGACGGACGCCCTTGGCCCGGTCCCGATTCCGCATCCCGTAGTCCCCGCCAAATAACTTAAATGGATGGGGGGATACGAGATATGGGACGGATCTGACAGTTTAATTATCGATAGTCCCGGCCCGGTTCATCCCGACATGACCGTCCCGTCCGGGCAGCTCCCGAAATTTTAAAAAATTCTTTTTTATAAGTTAAAGAAGCTTAAAGGCCGTTGGGGTACCCCCAACGGCTATATTCTCTTTCCAGTCCCCCCAGCCCCCAACCCCTTGTATTTTAAAATTTTAAAATTACACTTGGTGCTTTTCTTAAAAACTATAAATACCCCACATTTTCACAATTTATTCACATTTAACAATTCGTCTTTTCTCTAACTTACTACACACTCATTCTCTCAAGTCTCAAATATTATCAATTATCAATTTCTCTCAAATTTTCCTACATTCTCTAATCTAGTTGAAATTGTGTTAGTTATTTTAATTTCAAGCTTCAAGTTTCAAGTCTAAACTCTCAAGTTGCTAATTGTTACTCAAGCATTTTGCTACATTAATTTTTGAATTTTGAGTTTCCGACAATTAGTTATAATCGTCTCGTTTTTACACAGACGCTTGACAGCCATCTGCTCAATAATTCATACTTATTTCTGTTATTTATTTATTTTGACGGCTTTACGCATTTAATTTTTCTATCTTATTTATTTAAATATCACTTGTGTTATATTTATTTAGTCATAATTTTAGTTGTGTTTTATTTTTATTTATTCAAATTATAATATGGATTCTCAAAAAATTCTGAAAAGAAAAGGGTGTTATGGCTAAGGTTGAGGTGTGCATTGGGTATTAATACTGCAAAAGTACGTTCTAGCCTAACTGCTAAAAATATTGGTGGTTCTTCTTCGCCCTGTGAGTTAGAATTAATAACTAAGATTTACGCAATTTTATAGTACCCTATTAATATTAATCTCGATACTCCGCTGCATAATGAAAGTTCGAAAGGGTTTATGGTAATTTATTAGAGGAAGAATTAGATGAAGAAGTAGAAGTAGAAGTAGAAGAAGAAGAATTAGATGATACACTTACCGGTCCCAAGTACTGTCTAATCCTCGTGATACTCCTCGCGTGTGAAGCTTCAACTTTCCTTTGCATCCTAATAGGGGTAAGACTAGGTTCAAAGGGCTGAAACTTCAGTTGTTTGGTAATTTATGCATCAAAATGAGGAGCGAACAAAAGCTATTTGTAATAAGTGTAAAAGATATTTAAGCATTAGAATGCGACTAAGCAAAGGTGGAACTCGGAGGTTACATAGACATTTATTACAATGTTCTAAACTTGAATATTTGGCGGCTAAAGAAGCCTCTAAAGCCATTGGTTGTGATGTCCCTATTGGATCGAAAGGGGGTTCCAATATGGTTCAGGGCCAGTTAAATCCTTCAAACCCAAGTGACCCTGTTACACAACGAAAATATGATATGGATAGAGATCGTGAAAATATCACAAAAATGATTGCGATCTGTGGTTTGCCTTTTAGTTTTCCCTCCCATCCTGGATTTATTATGCATATTTAACAAACATATAATCCTTCTTTAGAAGTTTTATAAACATGGTTAAACGTGATATTTTTGAATTTCAAGCGAAGCATGCTCAATCTTCGCTGCTTATTTAGTTATTTTGATAGTAGATTTTCTATTACTTGATATGGGTCGTAGTGTCAATTCCGTTGATTATTTAATCAGCATCGCACATTGGATTGATCATAATTGAGTTTACAAAAGAATATTAGGTTATAAAATTTGTGAGCAGAGAAAATCATACATATACGCTACTATACTTGAAGTTTTACAATCTTTTGGCATTTGTGATAAAATATCGAGGGCAATTAGATAATGCTTCTTCTAATACTAGTGCTATTAGCGTTAAGAACTCGATTATATCCAATTAATAATGCCGTTTTTCATGTTAGATGTGTCATCATATATTTAATTTGGTCAAAGACAGATGTCATTAAATTATTTGATATCAATAAAGTTGAATTAACATGTTTTTGGATTTTTCGAATCTAATAAGTTTCTAGAAGTAATTTAAAGAATCTTGTAGAATATGTGATCTTCCATATAGAAAAGTTCCAAAACATGTAAAAACTAGATGAAATTCATTATACTAAAATGAAGTTGCATATATTTATAGAAGGCCTATCACCATGTTGTATAATGCTCATAATTCAACCCGATTTGAAACTTGATGATAATGACCGGGAGCAAAATAAATGAACTTAATTAATTTTTAAAATTATTTTATGAAGCAACAAAAACTTTTTTTGGCGTGTATTTTTCAACTATTTGTGAAGTTTTAATAAATGTATGTGTTGTTACTACTAAATTTGTTGAATATAAAAATAATGAAAAGTTTGGTAACCTACTTATTGAGGTCATGATTTAGAAGTTTCAAAAATATTTTTTCCTATTCCTCAAATTTATTTAACTCAAGCATACTTTTTAACCTTTAATATAAAGAACAAGGTACAAGAGAGTCATTCAAAAAATTATGAAAATTTGGAAATAGAAGATAATGAAACTCCAACTTTAGAATTGTAAAAGTAGTATTAGAGTGTGCTAAAATGATGTATGAGACTTATTGTCGTTGCATGCTGGTAATCTGCTAATGCTCCCCGAACTTCTAGAGTCCGGCAAATAGTACCCATGGATATATGCAAAGTACTATTGGTCTTGATTTTTCTAACAGTTGTGATTTTGATGACTATCTTTCTTCAACTAGGGAAAATGTTACAATTTCCTACTGATAGTAATACCACATTCCGAAGCTGGTGGAGAGCTCGTAAGCATACTTCCAAGGCTTAGCAAGATGGTTCGGGAAGTGCTAGCTATCTGCCATCATCTCAAGGTTTCTGAGGCTACTTTTCTGCAACAAGATTTCAACTTGATATCATCGATATTCATCTAGCAAAGAGACAAACTTGAGGTATCTCATAACTTCGATATTGGATCAATGCACAACGGAGAAATCACGGGCTACCGCTAACTTCCCAACTAGAAGCTTTTTGGATTCAACAATTAATGGTGATGATGACATGGAAGCGCAAGACCGACAACAATCTATGTCAAAAGTCAAAATATTTTGGCTCAACAAATAGAAGAATTAGAAAGAGATTTCATAAAGATGTAAATATATTAAGTATTATATTCGCTAATCCAAACAGAACCCTTCCTAGATGGTGATCACAGATTAGACGCTCTACTAATATTTGTAAATTGCAATACAAATTTTATATTATTTTAATTTTTATACTTAATAAATTTAAAGGCTTTTAGTCTTAATTTTAATTTTATTATCTGGTTGTATTCTATCTTAATTATTTACAAACATATCTATAAGTTATAATACAAATAAATATTCAATAATTACTTATATTTCAAAAATCAAAATTCAAATTTCAAATTTCAAAATTTAAATTTCTAACTTTAAGTCTTTAAGTCTTTAAGAGTTAAGACTTAAGACTTTAAGTCTTTAATAAAATTTATAAATTGTTTTAGCCTTAATATTAAATTCTTAATTTTAATTTGCAATTTTCAATTTTTAAATTAATAACTTAATGTTTTACTTCATATTTCAAATTTCAAACTTTAAGTTTTAAGACTTTAAGTCTTAATAAACTAGACTTTGATTTTTAAGTTTAAAACTTTAGACTTTAATTGAATTTTTAGCTTTAAATTCGTATTTCAATTTTCAAATTTTAAATTTTAAATTTCAAGTTCAACTTTGAACTTTGAAGTTCTTTCTTATTTATAAATTTTAACTTCTAAGTTCTAAGTTCTAAGTTCTAACTTCTAACTTCTAACTTCAAAAATTCTAAATAAAGTGAAAAAATTAACATAATAATTACAAAACAATATCATAGAATATTCAAAATTAAATTAAAACATTTAAATTTTAATATTAAAAAAATTAAAAAAAAAAAATTACTTTTTGTCCCATTTGTCCCGTTTGTCCCGCTTGTTCCGGCCCCGTTCCGTCCCGTCCTAACCCGTTAATATAGTGGACGGGACAGGACTATAGATCTGTCCCGGTTCGCCTCCGTCCCGGCCCGGCTTCCCATCTCGCTTCCTCTTCCGCCCCGTCCCCTGCCCGATCCGGGCCCGCTCCCGTCCCCGGCGAAATGACCAGCCCTACCTTTGTCTCTAACATCTCGGCTTAAAACTCTTCAACGATCTTCAAAATTTAACAGAAAACTTAGACGATTTAAAGAATTAATATCAGAATTCACTAACAAAAAAATTCAATGTAAATCATCACTGTGAATGTTATTTCATTCCTTGTCAGAGGTTTAACACAAAAAAAATGCAGAAAATCAAAACTTCGATACAATAATAACACTAATTTGGTCAGGATAAATCATTGTCTTTATTTTATTTATTTATTTATTTATTTTTTGTGATCACATCATCTAATTATCAAATCAATATGTTTTTTTGCATAATAGAAGAAACTTTGTATTTTACGTGTTTGAATCAGATCAATAAGTATTTATAGAACATGTGAAAATGATGAATTATGAATGAAAATGTGAATTTGAACATGATAACTTGAGCGTTATAATATTTTTCAAGGGTGAGTTCAGTTGTATATGTATGATATATTATAAAAATACAACTTTTATTGTACAGCTAACCTGATTTCCTAAAAATGAAAAAATTATGTGGTGATACACTTTTTACTCTAGCTTTGACTCATAGATTCAATAGATATACATATATAAAAACTTTTTTTCGTTAGCTAGAGTGTTACGTTATATATCAAGAAGGGGGACTTGGCCTTATCTTTGAATACAACATCATCCTACACAAAAAGACTACTCGCAAAAGGACTACCTATATAAGTTTTTTACCGTGTCATATTTGAGCCTTATAGAAGGCATTTGACTCTTGTCCAATTGGAAATGGGATCTTTAGGCCCCATCGAAGTTACCGATAGGAATTATATAAGTGACTCATTTTAACCGGTGGCGACTAATTTCGCTAGGATGATCCGCGAATCTTATTTAGCCTCTCTCAAATAGTGCTTCTCACCCTGGAAATTAGCTTGGTTCTTCAAGTGACGCAACTCCTCCATGATAGAATTCGGGCTTTAAAGTTGTAGGATTTGTAATCGTTGACTATCCGACTGGGAAGAGAGTCCATTTCCAAGGTTAAATTTTTGAAGTCCATTTCTATACATTTGCTCAAACCATTTTGCGCTCATTTTCTACATTTAAATTGCATTCACGTTGTATTTGGTGAGGATAAAACAACCAATTCACCCTCTAATCATCTCTCATCACCCCTCCTATACAAACTTTATTACTAGAGAGGATAAACTCCCATCTCGTGTTGAGCTTTAGATACTCGCAATAAGGAGTTTCACATACAATGGTTCTTCCTAAAAGACTTCAATCTTATTAGGATGCCACACTAGTAGATCCAACGAAATGTCAAGCTGATATAGGATAGTTTAGACTGTGACTGTGGCAAGAGGGCTGTTCAAGTCGATATAGGCAGTTAAAATGAGTCACGTGAAATGGATAAAATATCCGATCTACCCATATTAATATAGATAAAGTATAAACCAATGGATAATATGGATATCCAAATTAATTATTGCTTCTTATTATGTAAAGAAATAAGTACTCCTAGATGGGTGTCATGTTGAGATCGGGGATAGGAATAGGTGTCGTGGTTTCGGAGAGATCGGAGCCGAGGCCGTGAAACGGGGGTTAGGATTCGTGGTTGAGGTTAGAAGTAAGGCCTGGCACGGAGTCGCTCGTGGGTCGTGGTCAAGAATCAGATCGAGAATTGAGGCCGAAAGTTGAGAGTCGGGGGCTCGAATCCGTGCCTGGATCCCAATTGAGGTTGAGAGTTGGGGTCGAGGTCGAGTTAAGGCCGAGATCGAGAGTTCAAGTTAGGGTTGGCCGGGGGTTAGGGTCAAGGATCAAGCCAAGGTTGGGAGTTAGGTCAAGGTCGAGGTCAATATTTGGGGCCGAGGTTCGAAATGCGAGGCCTGGTGCCTGGGTCATTATTGCGAGTTGGGGCCGAGGTTGAGAGTCGAGATCAAGGTCGCATCTGAGTTTGGGGTCGAAAGTATCCAGGCCAAGAGTCGTGGTCGTAGAATCGGAGTTGGGGTCGTGGCCGGAGATTAGGAGTCGGGAGTTGGGGCTCAACTGAATGCATCTGAGCTGGGACGAGAGTTCTAGTCGAGGTTAAATATTAAGATCGAGGTCGGGAGTCATGTCATGGTCAAGATCTAGATTCTGGGGTCAGTCAAGGTCGAGGTTGGATGTTGAGGTTAGAGCCTGGGTGTTGGGATCGAGAGTCGGGTGTCGAGGGTTGGGGCCTGGTTTGAGGTAAGGAGTTGGGATCGAGAGTCAGAATCAAGAGTCGTCGATTGAGTCAAGTCTTGAGTTGGGACTAAATTCGTGGCTGGTGGCCTAAGTCAAGTTTAGGTCGCGTGGTCCTTAGTGGTTTGGTTTAGGAGTTAGGATCATGGGTTAGGATCAATCAAGATGGGGTTAGAGTCAATGGTCAAGGTTGGAGTTAAGGTCGAGGCCTAGAGTTGGGGTGGTCTCAGGCCGAGAGTCGAGGTCAAGGTCATGGTCAAGGCCTGGGGTTGGGGGTCATGGCTCTGCATCTGGGCAGGGAATTAGGCTCTGTGGGTCAGTCGAATCTGGATTGTGATTCTAATCCTAGGTTAGCTATGTTGGTCCTAGTTGGGACCCATTTAGGGGTGGTGATTTAAGGAAACTTTTGAACTTTTTTTCCTTTACTTTATTTAGGAAAGTTATTTTTCTTAAATTAGAGACAAGTCACTTGCAAAAAAAAAATTCAAAATATTTAAGCCAACCAAACATGAAAAATTGAAAATATTTTTCAAAATATTTTTCGTCATATTCAAACACACCCTTAATAAAGATTGAGTGTTTTTACGTTTTAGAGATTCCTAAACCGTTACATATTTTAAGAGGAGTGCAATTGCTGTATATTCATATTTTATAATGGATAATGTGAGTTGATTCATATTTGACTCATTTTAAAAAATAATTTGATATCCAACCTATTTAAAATGAATTGAATTGAATGAATAACCATAAATTTACCCATTTTGCCACCCCTACTTGTGAGATAGCCCTCATAATATTCCTCTCGACCAGATCATAATATACACACTAAATTTACTTCTTCCTTTGTACTTGCACTCATAATATTATTTTCAGATCCTCAAAGATATAAACAAAGGGAAATTACAGCTGCCCTCAGGTGTTGCATAGCCTGGTCCACTGTAGATCAAATCAAGTGTACATGTCTCGACAAAGTCTGGTGAACCCCTAATCCCAAAGTGTTTGAAAGTGATTTTGAATCTATTGTGTTGCTTCACTTATGAAACACGTTGCATTGTCTCTCACACTGGATTGGAACAACATCTACAATTGGAGTCCGTGCTTTTCTCAAGTTCTAAAGAAAATCAACAAAAGGTAAACTAATTTTATTTTAGACTTGGATCTGGGAAACCGTCATCCCTACCAATCTAATTGAAATGCCTTGGATTTGACACGTCACTTGGAAAGAGTAACATAAAGCTTAGAATTGAAGTGTAGTCAATACTTCCAAATAAAAAAGGATCATTAAGATTGGAAAGCTTTAATACACGAATATTCTTCTGTGTAAAAAAGGGTATAAGAGTTTTCAAACATTGGTCGAAAATGCGTGTAGCCTGCGTTGCCATGCGAGCGTTTGCGCTCAAGGCGACTCCGACAGCCCAATTTTCTTGTTTTTGGGTCTCTCAAACATATCGTAAATTATTAAATGATAAAGTAGTTTTTCAAATATAGAAAACCATTAAAAACACTTATTTTCGTCTATGATATGATTCACAATATTCATGCAAAAGACAATATACCTAATAATCTATTTTAATGAATTCTTTACATTATCTAGTAGATGTAATGCGCTTGATAACAAAAACTACTAACTTTTTGAAGCTTTCACACAAAACGTCCAACTCGCTCTCTAGGTCTACAGTCTTCTGCTATAGCCTCACACAATCTCCTCGGTAGGGAATACTTGTGTGGATAAGTACTCGCTTCGTAAAAGTGAATTTTTCAAAGAGGAAAAAACCCTATTTAAAACACTAATCCCATAACGTATAAAATTTCCCTCTTTTCAAGTATTCTCACACGTTTTTGGGCTATCACAAACCCAAATGTATACAATTTACTCGTGAAGTCCAAAATCTTATAGATTTTACTACTTTTAGAAAATAGGTTTCTTCCTTTTTCAAGTTCTTTAATTAATGAGTCATAACAGGGACCACAAATTTAATTAGTGAGGCTTCCAATTATGGTATTAATTCAAAAATTAAATGAATTAACCCACATAATAAATTATAGATTATTCCAATTAAAATTGTAATCGCACTCCTGTATAATTCTTAAAATCGTTCATTAAATCTTTATTTAATTCCATGTTAAGTTAATTACGATACCAACCAACCCCAATTAAATTTAATTATTTAATTCATTGATTAATTTAATCTTATATTCAAAGCTTAACTTATTTTCATGTGATGAATATGAATCCAATTGGGCAGTGGTTTCTACATGGAAACTTATAAGTAATCATATAGCGGGCATCATCAATCTCAAGGTCGTAGACATGGATTCCATCAACTAACTATTATTTCGTATGTCATCATCATCCAACCAATCGGAACATTATAACTCGCGAAAAGTTTCACCCTTTGATAGATCAAAACAAAAGAAAATCACATTGATCTAGTTTCTTAATAATTATGTCAAGATTAGCATATATGGCATATTTAATTTTGATTTTAAAATTTATTTTATTAAGTCATATAAAAATACTTATTTGTAGTTGGTCCGTTCAATACATACAAATGTACTAGTACAAGATGTTGGAATAATACCATTCCCATAATCAAGATAAAATTATATTTAACTCGTGCGCAATCATACCACGAATTCTTGTCACATCTTAGACGCTTAACATATATGTATAAATTTACGAAAACCGATGATTTAATCTTCGTATATAATCTAAACTCTACATACTAAATCATCTACTATATAAGTAAATGACACACATGCAAAATGATCTATTTAAAATAAGACTTTATTAATCCGACAAATAAAATGAAACATAATACTATACTAAACCGAATGTATAATAGTAAATCCTAAAAGAAATATTGTATCGATATAAAATCTATATTATTTGGATCCCCTTCCGAAAATGTCATTGCACTTAGAATCGGATCCTTCCAAATAATGCAAGTTTGAGGATTGCAATACATTGACATTTTTAGAAAACTCAAGCAACGTAATATAATAAATCTTTATCAAGACGATTTATCAACAAATGATTGCTTAATCCATTCTTACATATGTTCTTCTCTTAAGCCTCGTTTATTATATTTAGATTGCACACAACAATTAGAGTTGAATCTAAGATTTTAAATATTAATGGATGTGCGTTGTTGTAAATATCAATGCTATTTCAATTTATATAAAACTATTTATAAAAACTTTTTGCTCAAAATAAAAGCAAGGGTTATGTAAGTGATTGCGCAAGAGAAGAAGAGAATTATCATTGATTTATCTGGCGAATTATATCATGTAACATAATAATCCTCTTGTCATCCAACATTACCATAAAAAAGAAAGAAGAAATGTAAGAAGCGTAAAACATAATAACCCTCTTTGCTTTTATATTGGTCCGTTTGGCACTAAAGCCTACCAAATCTGAAAATGTTTTTAGCATGGGCGTCTCTAACCTTGCAAGCCGTAGCACCCGAAAACTTAGTTAGTTTTCCAACTTTAGATGATGGTTCTGGTACAATCAAATTGAGATGGTCAATTTTTTCAGTAAATGCCGGGTCACCCACGGTGTGTAGCACCATTTTCCAAATCATCACCATCTCGATATCCAAGTCCATTTCATCCATTCTTCCACGCTTGATGTAATTTTTCCTCAGATGTCACCTCTTCACCAACAATTCATCCGCAATAAACCTATTCCCCGATCGATAATGGTTGCTCCACTCGTTACCCCAATGGCATATCTCGCACCTGACATAATATAACCACATAATTTATTAACATAATAATTTATACTTTTATATTTGACTGAGATGGTTTATTTCAATAACCCGTCTTTACCTTTCCCAATGAGTGTGTAGTCATTGCTGACCGTAGGAAAATCCAAACCCACACCTAGGCATCCTTTGGTCCACTTCTTTCCGAAGTGGTTGTACGCTAAAGTAATTTTCATTTCCTTGTCAACTTCGTAATGATCGTCAGCTCCGAACAACATTACTTTTTCATGGTCGCCGAAGTGCGCTGGATATGGTAATATTAGTGGAATCAGCAACAAGACGATAAGACCATCGCTGGCACGGACATGTAGACGCGGGTCAATCCATATATCACGAGAATTGAAGATACGATGGCATCACCAAGACATAATATATAATTAAATAATTAAAAAAATGTGTTCTCTAACTCTCTAGCAATTGTAGCTACTTAAATTTTTAGACGAGATGATCAATTTAACATTACCTTCATCTTTCCTTAGGCCTAAGTGGGTCCCTCTGACTCCCTAAGAAGGCCACCAGGGGTAGGTACAATGTTGTGAATATGGAGGTTAGAGATAATAACATGGGATGCACATTGTATCTTAATGCCGCCTCCACCTGTGCCTATGTGAATGTTTGCTCCACGACCATCAATTGTTTTATTGCTACTCACAATAAGTTCCCTCCTTAATTTAATTTTTGGAAAATATGATCCACAAGGGCCCCTTTTTGATCACACCGAATCGGAGAGTTCCGGGCTTAGATCGAGCAACATCATCGTCAGAAGAATCCGTGACGATGTAGAATGGGCCCGATTTTCCTCCCATGGTACGGGTGTCGGGCTCAATGCAATAATCAGCCATTTTCCCCGGCGATCATCTACCCGCTAGGGTCGCATCTCCAGCACTTGTCAATAGCATTCACGCCATGCACGGGCCTTTGTATTTCTTATTTCAGTTTCTTGAAGTGGTTGCCGTCCCTACCGCAAAGAAATATAAAGAGAATGAGGAGAACGAGTACATTGATTTTTGTTCGTAGAGTCCATTTTTCTTTTGGTAATTGTGTGAAATAAGTGGGGTTATTGTTTGATTGCCGGGCTATTGATGGTAGCCGGTGTAAGGTCAACTTTTCCACTCACTATGATGGTCTTAATAATTTGTACTTTTAAAAAAGTTTTATGAGAAAATTCTAAAATAAGAATTTATTCCTAAATAAGACACATTATTTGTTTCTCTTGCTTATTTTCATCTACAGCACACCGTCTTTATATACCGATAATGCATAAGATTTTGGTCCATTACTTGAAATACTTGAGCTATACATGGTGTGCCATTCGCTAACACTGCATCCCACAAATTGTGGCTTATATCATTTTCAGGCAGGAAAGTGGCTTTGAGAGGATTGGAAATTTTGCAATTGAAAGAAAATAAAAAAAGAGAAGGGAAAACAAGGAGTTCAATTTATCCCTTTTTACATTATCATGGTATTTAATTGATTATAATAGCTTATTAATTCATTCTTTTCAAATTATCATATCAAATTTAGATTAGGGAAATTATCTCGGGTTGTAGATCAACATACCTCAAATCAAATAAAAAGACATACTATCTACATACAAAGGCAAAGACCAAGCCTTGCAATCTTCTTTTGGACTAGTGAGTAAGTCTTTTAAGAAATATTTTTCTAGCCTATAGTAATAATTGAAATGAGCCGCGTGAGGGGCCTTTTACTAAACAAACAAACAAACAAATATAATAAATAAATGAATGTGCTATTTTGATTTGGTAATCTTAATCAATATGAAAAAACAAGTGTTTTAATTTTCAACTTGGGCGACTTCTCTTCTTTCTCTCTTCATGCAAACCCTATTTCTAAATAACCTACTCGTATTTTTTGATGGCCAATTTGGCACCGGTTAGCCGCCGTAAGTCCAGGGCCGATCACAATTTTTTAGACCCAACACCCAACACTACTCCCAAGCAGAGTATGCAATTTGTTCAAACCGCAGAGTTTGAATGGAGCAAAAGAATGGAAATAAGTGCAAGAACGTGCCCCCAATTCCATTTAAACCGTGACTTTGCTTCATGGTGGAACCCTATATCAAGTGGACGGAGGCTGAATTAGCCACAATGGATATCATAGAGAACTCTAACGTGGCAAAGTGATTGGAAAAATTCTCATATGGCCGGCCGAGATCTAGAGGAGTTGCTTAACTTGATCCTTACTCAATGTAATATTAAAGGGGATTGCCGATAGGCCTATTCAAAACAAAGCCTGTTTTGATAAGGCTATCATTAAAGGAATATTTCATTAATATCGATCAATATGCTTATTACATTAAATCAAAATATGGGAATGCTTATCAAATGAGACCACTTATATACAGACTCGAAATTTAAAATGGAAGAATAAACTACGAAGGCAATGTCATGGATCTCGTTCCCCAATCTCCTTCCAACACATTTTGTAAAGGAAGCATTATTCTCTTTAGCATTAGCAGCTGGCATCCCACCGCATCTAGACATGGCCTCCCCTGCCAACAAAACTGCACTAAGCCGGTGCCAAGGTGAAAGTGCTGTTGACTTAATGAAGGCTTTCCTTGATCATGTTAGAATGGACATAGAAGATGAGAATACTGGAGCAATAAGGACAGTTTAAGGTTAAAATTCAAGAGTGATTACTTGGAAAAATATTGTCATGAATGCAAATTACAAGGGACATAATGAAGATGAATGCCGAGCGTTACACCAAGAATTGGCCTACATAATTATGCTGATAACAAAGAAGATGAAAATGATAAAGGAGTGCACTGATAGGTGCAACAAGGGTTCACTATCAAATACCCAAGTAGTAAGGAGGAATGAAGCAAATCTCAGGATCTTTCCCCAAAGATCCTAGCTAGTGGAAAATTGTGTGAACCCGTAGGACTGAATGCAAAGGTTAAAGAAGGTAATCTCCATGGGAATCTAGCCAGTGGAAAAGGGAATACAGTGGAGAACAATGACACAATAGCACCGCAAAAATAAATTTGCAAACTCTTCAAGAAGTAGAGAGGTACAAGGAGAAGCGATAAAGAACATAAGGATGTCAATGAGAAAGACAAATGTAGAGGAGGAAAAGAAGCAGGCACAAGAAGGCACAGAAATCACAAAACATAGGAGAAAATGATCGCATGAGTAAGGAGAATCAAAGGAAAGGAATTGTGGATATTCCACAAACAATAATGTACCAAGAGGCAAGTATGGTGATGACCAAAATGACTCTTTGGATCAAACACTAATGATCCAGGGAATAGCAAGAACATGTAAGATGGGGACAAATATAGGATCACAACAAGAACAAGGATACTTCTGTGTGACAATAAAGAAATATTGTCAAGTGGGAAAGTGTAGGGGTAACAAGAATGGAGAAATAGGGAACTTTCCTAAGGATTTGAAAAGTACCATGTTACTAGTAAATACCATCCTTCTGATCAAGGGGTTGGGAGGTATCAGAATATAGAGAGGTAAATAAGGAGGAGGCTGATGCAAGTACACACATAACAACTAGAGAGAAATTACAGCAACAACAACTTGAAAGGGATGCTTATACGTAAGGAATTGACACAAAGACAAGGTGTAGAAAGAGCAAAAGGAATGAAGTAATGGAAGAGGACAATACTGCTCAGAGCACTTTCAATCGAGCAATCAGCAAGAAGGAAAAAAGTCTAAAAAGAGCTCTCCAACCCATTTTCGAATGTATCACATTAATGTCTAGAAGAAGGGCAGGAAAGGAGCATAAAGGGAAAGTAAAGGTGAGTGTGGATAGTAGATTAGGGAGAAAGGGCCCAAAGAAATTGGTATCTCTCCCATAGCCGACATAATAAGGATAATAAGAAGGGTAGAAGAAAATGTAGCAAAGTTGATAAATACGCCCTTAATATTTCCAAAAAGGGGTGCTAATTCATTAGCATATAATACTCAAAACATTTTTTTGAATATTGGCTCAAGTAAAGTTCAATAAAGCTCAGAGTTCAAATGCTACACAAACATCACCGCTTGATCTAATCATTTCGATGGAACTTTTCAAGCCTGTGAATATACAAAAGTACAAAAGGAGAATAAGGATGCATTATTCTAATTTTAATCAAAATGGCAAGATATGGGTCTTTGTTAGAGAAGGAAAACCACATTTGATATTCAAGACTCGGATAACAACTCACTATGAAATTAACCCATCAAGAGAAGGATTTGGTATTTTATTCCACTATTGTGTATGTTAAATGTGATGCCACTAATAGACTATGTTTATGGGATGAATTATATCCACTAGCCAATGAAATGAGAGGACCATGGATTATTGGGAAGATTTTCAAATGTAATCAAGAATGAGGAGGAGAAAATAGGTGGATCACATTTGCCGCCAAAGAAATATGGAAGATTTTGCTTTTTGCAGGTTAATTCATGAGATGACAGGCGCATTATAAAGAAAGTCCTATTTCATGGTGGAATGGAAGAAGAGCAGCTAATCAACGATATTTAAGAGGCTGGATAGAATGCTTATTAATAGTCAATTTTAGAGCTATTTAGCTATTAGAGGTGGAGCATTTATCTAGAACGGATCAAAACCACGCCCTTTGCCGATGATATGCATAGAACAATCCCAAACAGCTGATTAGACCTTTAAATTCTTGAAGTTTTGGACAGAAGATGCAGTTTTATGGAGGTGGTCGATAGAACTAGGTGTCGTGGGAAGTACTATATATTTATTGATTTGAAATTCAAGATCAAAAGGGTGAAGACTACTTACGCGATGGAGTAAAGAGAGATATGAGGACATATTTAAGCAATGCCTATAAGGAGGAGATAGTCGAATCAAATAAGGGCTATTTGAACAATTTCCACAAAGAGAAAATAGAACTATATTACGTAAGGCTCAAGTAGAGATAAGCAATATTTGCATTATGAGAAGGAGTATTGGAGGCAAAAGGCAAATATAACATGGTATTTGGAACTGATAAGAATACAAGATTTTTCCATATCTTAGTCAAGGGTAGAAGGAACAGATTGAAGATAAATAAAATTACTACAAGGGGAGGGATACATATTGAAAGAGAAGAGGGAGTGGAAGGCATAACCTCTTATTACCAAGAACTATTCACTGAACAAAATGTGGGGAGCGAGCCCTATCCTGGTGCAAAATATTCCTACTAGTTAGTGTGGATGATAACAATTTGCTAAATGCAGCCCCTACCATGGAGGAAGTAAAGAGGGTGCTTTTTGAATTAAAACAAAGGATAATGCTAGTGGACCTCGATACTGAATCTGGGCACTTCTATCAAACTTGTTGCCGATTGTGAGGGGATATTTATAGTGTTGTCAAAGCCTTTTTGAAGGTCGACTCTACCCCAAACACCACCCACACTAATTTGGTGTTGATTCCCAAGAAGGAAAATGTACGTACATTTGTAGATATGAGACCTATAAGTCTCAATTTTGAATAAAGTGATTTGAATGATCCATGATGTTGAGAACATTTTTCCTAAATTGATCTCTCCAAATCAATACAGGTTTGTAAAGGGGAGAAATATTATTGAGAGAATGTATTATTGGTCAGGAAATTATCACAAACATAAGGAAAAGGTAAACTTGCTAATGTTGTAATCAAAGTAGACATGGAAAAGGCGTATACGAGTGTCCTCGAACTTTTCGCAAGGGGTAATACGTAAAATGGGCTTCCACGGGAACTTCCTGGATAAAATATGGGAGATTGGTAGCCAAAAATTGGTATTCTATAATGATTAATGGGCACCCTACGGTTTTTCCATTCTAGTAAATAGTTCAAACAAGCAGACCCTCTCACACCCGCGCACTATTTATTCTTACCGAATATTGACTAGACCTTCTGAATAAACTATTTGAGAATAGTTTGTTCAAGGGATTTGGAATGCCCAAGTGGAGTTCAGAGTTGAATCACTTAAAGATATAAGATGATACTATCATATTTTCAAGAAATAATGTGATATCATTAGAGCTAATTATGAAGACTTTGGAGGAATATGAGAGACAGTCTGGGAAAATAATTAATAAGGAAAAAAGTTCTTTTTTTCTATTCCATAAGGTGTCACCTCAGTCTAGAAGTTTCTAATATAAAGTTTTCTCTAAAGGTAAATTCCCTATAAGATATCTGATGTACCATCTTTCATGTCGATAAGGAAGATATATTACAATGATATCCCATAAAGTGAAAATCGATTCGAGCATGGAAAACAAGACTATGTCTTTTGGAGATAAGGCTGTCATGATTGCTAATGTCCTACAAAGCATGCCTATCTATTTACTTTCAGTTGATCCCCTAAATGCATAATCCATGAGCTACATAAGTATTTGCCATATTTTTTTTGGAACAATAAAGAGGAGGGGAAGAAACAAACACTCGGGTTGCCGGGGAGAAACTATGCCTTCCTAAGGAAGAGGGCAATAGATTTAGGTCTCTTTTTGATGTATCAAAGCTTTATTTGCAAATATTTGGTGGATCTTTAGAACAAAAATGTCCATATGGACTGATTTCATATGTAATAAATATTGTAAAAAATTTATCCCTCAGGTAATAGAATGGAAAGGGGTTCCCACTTTGGAAGTCGATGCTAGAAGCTAGGGATTCTATTGATCAGGAGATCTGGTGGAACCTAGATATGGACATTCGAATGTGGAATGACAATTGGACACAACTAGGTGCTCTACATTTTATTCTCCTCCAATTGACCAACAAAGACCATGATGATATCAATGAATAATGAGCGGAGGAAGGTGGAATTTAGAAGTGAAATATAGCAGACTCCACCAGGGAGATAGCAGACAAGATCCAAAAAGATCAAAAGCGTATGTGATATAATAGAAAAGTGGGACATAACATAGGTGGATGCCAAGTAGTCAGTGGTAAGTCTACCGTTAAAACAACTTGGAATGTTTTGAGGCAAGCGGAAGATAAACAAGAGCATTTTATAAATATGTGGGGGAAATAAATTCCTTTTAAGGTGTCTTTTTTTCTTATGGAACCGGTGGGAAGTTTCCATGGATGATGTATTGACTAAGACGGGATAGCCATAGTGTCCAAATGGTGGTGCCGCAATGAGCCCTTCCAGAGGACTATTGAACATGTTTCTTTACATGTATGACTGCAAAGAGGATTTGGCAGTCATTTGGAAGGTAAATAGAGTTACCGACCTTTTTCTACCGTTGAAATATACTCTCAAGAAATGGTGGAACATAGGATTGTAAGGATAAACTTAAGCCAATCTATATAAAGCGCTCTAGCTTTTATATGGGCAAAAGATGGGAAGAGGAGGAATACAATTATGCATGGGGGAAACATGTCTATGGCACGGATCTTGTTTGAGGTGAATAAGAACATATACCTAATGGCTAAAAATTTTTATCCTTGGTTGGAAAATATTCCTAATAAAATGGTCCGAGTACAATTCTTGGAAGGCTACTCCCCAAACTACATTGTATGGTGATTCGATGGAGAAAACCAGAAAGAGGAAGTTTCAAATGTAAAGTAGATGGAGCGTCAAAAGTAATCTAGGGCTAGCGCCATAACTTTCTCAGGTGAGACGATGTTGGGGATTTAGTGTAATGCAGAGGCAAACCAAATTGATGATGGTGATAGTCTATCCGCAGTACTAAAGACTATGATGGCAAAAGTACATATTGTATAGAAAACTAACTACTTCCGGTCATGATGGAGAAGGATTCGTTAAATTTATAGAATGTTCTTTATGGGATTCCGGGAAAATTCTATGAAACATAGCAGGGGAAATCGTGAGCCTTAGAAAGTTGAGAAGTGGAGAAACATTATGGTGGGATGTGTTTAGAGAAGGAAATCAGTTGGCAGATTTTTTCACTAACCTAGCTTTTGATTTTACAGGTACAATAAGATTTCATTCATTTTAGGAGAACAAAGTAAGACAAATATAAATTTAGAGACGCAAGAATTCCTACTTTGAGATTGCAGCAATGAGAAAATAAAAGCTATTTCCTAGGGAGCCTTAGAAGATTATAAGAAATGCAAGCAGCTATGGAGAAAACAAGAAGATAGTGTCAATCATTTCACAAAAATTTTCATCTGAGTTGATGTTCTTACCTTTGTTGCTTTTCCTCCCAGATCTCATTTTTCTTTAGAGTTTCTCTAAAGGTCCCCATTGAACAAAGGGTATTAGTACAGGATAGTGCTCATTTTGTTAATGGATACTGATAGAGAAACATCAATAACGAGTCTTAAGATCAGTCAGTGAGTAGATCCGGTTTCTGTCATACCCGCAATGGACTAGTCCCGTGGGCTTTTCAACTCTCCATAGCTTGAAGAAGTATTCAACTCTCGAGATTTCATGGCTCTCGGTAAGAGATTAGGTTTGTTTTAGATGTAATCAAAACTGAGCTCAAAGAAGTGTAAGGTCAAATCTGATTTATTATCGAGGATGCAGGTACTTGGCACCGAGCTAAGACTAGGAGCTTTTCGATGGTGGTTTTTCTTGGCTCGTTTAGCCACTGTCCCAGGGATGACGCATGGTAGTGGTGGTAGGGGATGGGAGAGGCTTCTAGAGATGTCTCCGCTCCTGCTTCGTTTTGTCTTTTTTTTCTTCTTCCGGTTGTCTCTATTTTTGTGCGCTGCTTACATTTGCCGAGAGCCTTTGGCCTATTGATTAATAAGAGGCTTTTGTTAAAAAAGTAATCTGACCAAGAACCGACACTTTCTAGGTATACATGCTATGAGAATTTGAAGTCTAAGTCAAGAAAATATATTTGTTGTATGATAAATAATGGACGGTAAAATTAGTTCATAAAAATATTTTTAATTTTTTTAATTTTTTTATTTATTTTGGTTTTTTTTGTTTTTTAATTTTAAAATTAATAAAAAATTTTAGTCAGATGGTATGAAATAATATTGACCAAAATTTTCCAACTTAAAAAGCGGCAAACACCAAATTTTCATTTTTTTGGATTTGTCGTTAAATTTTTGTAATGTAAAACCCTGTATAATGCCCTTGAGTTCCAAAGCTGCAAATTAAATAAGATGGAAATGAATTTGGGAAGAATTGAAAATTTATCGACAAGACTATAACATACCGTCACCAAATTCCGTGGATGAAATGATCCGAAATGCCATTTGATGCTTGTAATAACCGCCTTATTAGTCCAAATATATTGTACAAACTATAGTTCTTATGTCTCATACATAGGTCAGATCTGATAACATGTGGGCATATCATATTACTATATTTGTTGGGTTCATGTAATGTACCGATATGGTACCCACCTCTCCCTCATCTACTCATTCGCATATTTTAGAATACTGTTATATGCTATAATAGATTAAAAACTTACATGAATCACTAGCTAACAACAATGTATTAGATTACGTAATACTAACCTCTTGAAGCTTTCACACAAAATGTCCAACTCGCTTTCTTAGGTCCGCTACGTCATCTATTATAGCTTCAATAATCTTTCGAGTAGAGAATACTTGTGTGGGCAAGTATTGCTTCTCAGAAAGTTAGTTTTTCAAGGAGGAAAAAGTCCTATTTATAATCACATTTTTAAGGAATAAAACCTTAATCCCAAAACATATGATTCCTCTTTCTAAGTATTTTCACATGTCTTTGGGCTATCATACAAACCCAAAACGTCAACTTACCTTTCCTGAAGTAGTCCAAAATCTTGTAAGATTTTACTATTTCTACAAAACAAACATTTTACTTTTCCAAGTTCTTTAATTAATCAGGCACAACAAAGACCACAAATTTTAATTACCGAGGCTTTAATTATGATAATTTGAAAATTGAATGAATTAACCTTAACATAGTAAAATTACATATTATTTCACTAAAATCCATAATTGTACCTATCGGTATAATTTTTAAAATCGTCTATTAAATCTTACTTAACTCCCCAAGTTAAGATTATAGATACCAACTAATTGATTAAATTTCTGACTATTTAATTCATTGATTAATTTAATTCTTTATTCAAATGCTTAACTTATTTCATGTGACTGGACATGTAATCCACCAAGCAGGATTTTCTACATGAAAACTTATAAGAAACCATAAAGGGGGTATCATCAGTCTCAAGGTCGAGACATGGATTCAATTAACTAACTATTATTTCAAAGTGTCATTTGTCATCATCCAACCTATCGAAATATTTCAACTCGCAAAAGAGTTTGACCCTTTGATAGATCAAAACAACAATCAAATCACATTGATCATAATAATTATATCAAGATTAAGAGTATAAGTACATTTAATGATCTAGAAAATTTACTTTATTAAGTCAGATAAAATACTTATCTCTACTTGGTCCATTCAATACATACAAAACATACTAGCACGAGAAGTTGGAATAATACCTTTACTATAATCAAGATAAATTATACTTAATCTTGTGCTACAATTGTACCGATGAATTTTTCCAATTTTCATCTTAGATTGTGAATATATATAAACTTTATACTTATAAGAACTGATGATTTAATCTTCTGTGTATAAGCTAAACTCTTATACCAAATCATCTACTATATAAGAAAGGACACACATACAAAATGATCTATTTAAAATAAGACTTTATGAATCCAAATAAAATAAAAGTTTTACATAAAGATCAAACATAATACTATACTAAACCGCATGGTTAATAGTTTATCCTAACAATCTCCCACTTAGACTCATAACCATGCACCTACAACTTTAACGCCCATTCCTTCTACATGCCGATCAAAAGCTTCTCTGTGACAAGATCCTTGTAAACGTCCATTACATTATTCTCTCGATGCAATCTTCATAACATTCACATCTCCCCTCTCGAGTCATGTCCCGAATCAAGTGATATTTCTATGTGTTTACTTTTTTGTGACTTCATAGTTCCTTCGAGTTGTCAATCGCACCACTACATAATAAAGTGTAATATGCTCTTGAATCGAAGGAATCACTCCAAGATCTTTTAGAAAGTTTCAAAGCCAAACAACCTCCTTAGCCACCTCGGAGCCACTATATACTGCTTCATGGTGGAATCGCCATCATTATTGATTGCTTGATACTCCTCCAACTTATGCCTCTATCTCCTAAGATAAACACGTATCCTGCTGCAGATTTTTAGAATCTTTATCGTACTAAAAATATCAATTTGTAAACCCAAAGGGTTCCAAATCAATGAAAACCAACACATAATCCCTAGTCTTTTCAGATACTTGATTATATTCTTAATAGTAGTCCAAATGTTCATTCCTGTGATTAGACCGATATCTACTAACTGCCAACAACAGCTAAATGTCACGTCTAGTAGATAGCATAGAATACATGAGACTCCCAAAAATAGAAGCACATTCATTTTAGGAGACTCGACCTTCGATTGAGAAATTCCATGCCTAAAGGAAGAAATCCCTTTTGAAATTTTGCATGCTAAACCCGGTAAGAATCATATCAACACAATGTGCTTGAGAGAAGTTCCACATCCTTTCGCGATCTCACATGAGCTTGA
Organism: Datura stramonium; assembly: GCA_018107945.1. Lineage (NCBI taxonomy): Eukaryota > Viridiplantae > Streptophyta > Magnoliopsida > Solanales > Solanaceae > Datura > Datura stramonium. Next base: position 32,572 of record JACEIK010010709.1, read on the forward strand.
TCCCAAGGGTATGAGCCGGCTCACCCAAGTTTTTCATATATCAAAACGTGGTGACAACCACTTTTTGACCAATTTCCGCATGCTCACATTATTTTCAATGAGGAAGATGTCATCTACGTATAGAATCAAAACGCTACTTTATCTCCCTCCCACTTTTTATAGATGCATGACTCGTTGTCACATTGATCAAAAACCAAAAGTCTTAATCGTATTGTCAAAATTCAACCTACGAATGGATCTTTCAACTACACAACATGTGCTCATTACCACTTTCCACGAAATCCACCGGTTGTGCCATATATATGCACATATCAAGATTTTCATTAAGAAAGGCCATCTTGACATCCATCTACCAGATCTCATAATCATAATGAGCAATAAAGGGATAAGATAATTCGATGGATTTAAGCATGGCTACCGGCGAAAAAGTTTTCTCATAATCAATTTCTTCTTGAGTAAACCCTTTGCAACAAGCCTAGCTTTAAAAGTTTGCACTTTTCCATCCACCCTCTCTTTTTTATTATAGATCCGTGGGTTTGGCTTAAGTGGTGGCTCTAAGAGGTCCTGCATTTGATTGGAGTACAACCTGCATTCTCCGTGGTTTCATAGCGACTATTCATTTTTCAGCATATCTATATCTTGTAGTGCTTCAGCAGTAATTATGGGTTCTTTATTAAGCTCTTTAGAATTACTATAAGATTCTCCCAAGAGCACCAACCGAATGGGTATTCTAATAACTCTCCCACTACTAGCTCACTCACCATGTCATCATTAATCCGATCTTGCGGTTGTTCCACAACATTACCTAGGAACTAAATCCCGATTATCCGCGAACTTTTTCTCAAGCACAGTTGCTCGACAAGTGCATTGGTCAACATTGCTCCCACTATCTCGAGGCGCCGAGATATTTGACCCATGCACTTGTGCCTCCTTGCCTATTAATATCACTCCTAATTATGATAATGGAGTGGTATGTCAATACTTGCTTGTGGAATTTGTTCTGGGATACATCATTAGTTATTCCATTGCTCAATTCCTGTGAAACAAGCTACTTTGAACATGGTTCATTAAATAGTCCTCTTCCGGAAACTTGGCATTTATTGTAGTAATAACCTTCTTCTTTAGGAAAATAAAAAACAAACCACCTTTTGTCCCTTTGATATCCAACAAAGACAGATACTTTTGTCCTTGATTCTAACTTATCAGTTTTTTAACATGTGAGCTAGACAATCCTATACCCGAATGTGTTCGAGGTTAAAGCCGTCCACTCCACAATTCTATTGGAGTTTAAAGTACCGATTGGAAGGAACCAAGTTCAATAGGTAGTTTGTTGTATCTAATGCATATCCCCAAAAGGAAGAAGGCATATCCGAATAACTCAACATTGATATTACCATTTACAAAATAATTTTGTTTCTTCTTCATACTTGTGTCATGGTGTTCCCGAGAAGATAATTGGAGATATAACTCCACAATCTGATAAGTATACTGAAATCAGCAGAAAGGTTATATTCACCACCACGATCAGATCGTGAATGATTTAATATGTTTATCATGTCACTTTTTCGTTTCTGCCTTAAATTCTTGAACTTGTCACATTCAAACTTACAAAGACAACAAGTAAACATATCCATTCTTAGAGTAGTCATCTTTGAATGTCACAAAATACTCAAAAGTACCTCTTCGTTGTATTCATAGGACCACACAAATAAGAGTGAATTAATTTCAACTTATCTTTAGCTCTATTCCTTTAGAAGAAAAAGCAATCTTTTAGTCATTTTCCCTTCTAAAACAAGAATATATGCTGGCTGTGCCTCCACTTTCAATGAACTCAAAAGTCCATCAAAGGAGAAACCTTTAAATTCTATTTAGATTTATACGACCTAGACACAAGTTCCACAAGTATTTTGACCTCACCCTTAGAAACATGTTTTCTTTATCAAGAGATTAATGTTATTAGTTCCTTTGTTGCAAAGTTAGGAAATTTGAGAGGTGTTTAAAGCACAATTAAATCATATATCATAGTAGCAATATAGATAAAATTTTGTTAAATTTGATGACAACATAATTATTACTAAAATATATATTATAACCAGCATCCATCAATTTTGAAACTAAAAGAAAATTCCTTCTAATAAGAGGTACATAGAGAACATCTAAATCTAAAACTCTAGAACTACTAAAAGAAATACTAATATCTCCTAAAGCTAAAGCCGGTGCTGGTTCACCATTGGCTTGAAAAATGCAAACTTCATTCTCACTTAGCTAGTCGTGATTTTTGAAACCCTGCAAAGAAGTGTAGACATGATTATTGGCTCTAATCTTACAACCCATAAGATCATAGAAACAAGCGCTAAAACAAGTTTTAACAACATTTAATCAAGAAGAATTACCTTGCTTGTTCAACTTATCCGTAGTCAGAACATTGCTTCTTGTGATGCAATGATAGACTTGGCTCTTCGGCTTAGCCACACCATTTGTAACTCCAGATGCCTTGTGAGGTCTCTTCTTTTTCCTCGTCACTTTTGACTTAGAAGAAGAATCTCTCTCAACATTCAATGCCACTACAGGAGTTTGTTGTTTGGATAATGGACTCAGCTGCTTTTAGCTCATTCAACAATTTCGCTAAAGATAGATCCATTATGTTCATGCAGTTCAAGAGAAATTGCTGAAAACCGTCAAGCAAAGCCTCAGGATCATCTCAAGTTGAGATTCCTTATCAATCTTAGTTCAAGGATTTCCAGCTTCATTAAGAAGACCAATCATTTTAAGAACATGATCCTCAAGGGTGAAACTTCAGCTATTTTCATGTTGGCTTTCATGGATGTCAGCTTTGTAGCACGATTATGCTCACCGAACATCTCTTTGAGACTTTCAATAATATCGTGTTCGACTCCATGATCGATGTGCCGATGCTGCAAAACATTCGATATTGAGGAAAAAATGTAACATCGCATCATCTCATCAACCTTAACCCATTTTTCATAGGCTTTGATTTGGTCGTTAGTGGCATTCTCAGGTTTTTTAGCACATTCCTCAACCAACACAAAACTATATGCTTCATTAGCTAGGACAATTCCGCATTTCTTTCCAAATAACATGATTCGGTCCCTCTAACTTATTTCTTTTAGAATAGATGTGAGGATTGAACAAAGTCATTATTAATCTAGGAGATAGAAAAACATCAAATAGATCATTAAGCATGCAATAAGAATATTTAAATTCATGTAAACACATAACACATACAACCATGCATATTGAACAACCAGATTCGATAGGAACTTAACTATTCATGCAAACTATATGAGTTTCAGACGATGTATAACTCATAAATTAAAACAAAACCAACTTAGTTGTAGAGTAAACTGCTTATTTAAGACAGAAAAAAATATCCACAATGTAAGTCTCGTTCCATTGAACCAACATGTAACCTGCACAGCATGAGTTAATACAGGTTATCAACAACAAGAGACAAGAAAAACAATGCACCCGTAATGAATCTATCCGACGAGGTGAAAGAAGACCAATGTCAACATGTAAACTCATTGCATTCCTATTATATGTCAATAGAGACCACATGTATTGAACCCTAACACTCCATCAAGTTGTAAGAAAATAATTTTTTCAATTTTAAATTTTCTTAAAAATAGAAAATGCCCCAAAACCCATAAAATGATTCGAATGGCAAAAAATGACGCAGTCACAATAAAGATGTGAGTATTGCTCAGTGGGTCATTTTCCAATTTAATCCTTTATTCAAACACTTATCTTATTTCATACTGACAGCTGCATCTCCACCAGAGTTTTCATATGAAAACTTATAAGCAATCATAAAGGGGTATCATCAACTCAAGGTTGGAGTATGAATTTCATCAACTAACTATATGGCTTTTACAAATGCCATTGTCATCATCCAACCTATCACCGGAAATATTTTAACTCGCAAAAGAGTTTCACCCTTTGATAGATAAAAACAAACAAATCACACCGATCATAGTAATTCTATCAAGATTAAGAGTATAAGTATATTTAATGATCTAGAGAATTTATTCTATTAAGTCGGATAAAATACTTATCTGTACTTGATCCACTCAATACATACAAAATGTACTAGCATAAGAAGTTGGAATAATGCCATTTCCATGATCAAGATAAATTATACTGCATCCTGCATATAATCGCATTCCATGAGTTTGCCCACTTTCATCTTTTAGATTGTGAACATATATAAACTTTATATTTATAAGAACCGATGATTTGATCTTTCTGTGTATGCTTTCAAACTCTGTACACCAAATCATCTACTATTTAAGTAAAGGATACAAATGCAAAAATGATCTATTTAAAATTAAACTTTATTAATCTAAATAAATAAAATAAAAGTCTTACATACAACTGAAACTTAATACTATGCTAAACCGCATGGTTAATAGTATCCTAACAAGTACTCACCTCGTAAATGAGCCACCATGTCATAATAGCTCGCCCGTATTCACCACGACATGAGTCACCTATTTAGGACAAGCATTGTTCTCCACTTACATCATGCAATTCCATATTCTCTATCCATCATCAACTCACATGACCACCCAAAGGTGTCTATTCATTCACCAAATAGTTCACTTACATTAATTTGGTCAATCAGTATGACAGTAATAGATATACATTGATCATCACATGGAACTTCAAATTTACATCTACAACAACCACGAGATATAAAATGCAAAGTTCATTCACAATAGAACTACACCATCAAAATTCTAGCACAACTATTATGTCCAAAGACCAATTAATCATGTTCATTAAATCACAACATATACATGTCATTGAGTAAAGTCTAACTCCTCATTAACCGTAACCTATTATCTTTCTAGCAGTTTATGTGTCCAAGTCTCACATATTCTATCACCACCAATTAAATACACAAGATTACCTTCACCATTTATCGGTTCAACTTCCTCAATCCTCTCTATAAGGTCCACAGTGACATAATTGAGTTCTTCGATATTAATCATCACATTGTTCCTACGTATTCTCATTCCGTATCACCAATGAAATTCCATCATCTCAAAACCCTACTTATTCATTAAGAAAATTGCTAACATACAAGAATTATTCAATTGCCACCCAAACTTAATTACTCAACCTAGCTAATGACTGTTACTCACTATTATTTCATTATTTTCTTCCTCAGGTTCTTTTAAGAAAGTTAAATTATACTACCTAGCTTTATGTCATCCAAATATAATCAACACCAATTTTTCAATCAAAGCTAGGTCTAATGTAACACCCCGGGTCTCAGGATCTAGGAGGATTCGTAGAAAAACTGAGAATTTTTCATCAGGCCGCGAATGAGTCTTTCTCGTGACCTGGGAAGACCATGAGTTGTAAGGTGACTCATGGTGAGGTACTAGAATTGAGTTGAAAAATTATTGATGGGGTCACCACACGTATGACCAAGAGGCGTGGTCGACTCCCACACCCCTTGAGTCACTGTGGCCAAGGGAAATTGGAAAAAGGAGGAGGTGGCCTTGGTACCTACTTGATAGACCCTACGAAATGTATTCGAAAACCAGATTCGCTGGATGAATCATGGTCAAGAAAATCTTAATGATTAGAGGTTGAGGTAGTGGAGATAATGAGTGGTGACCATGCAGTCGTCACCGGGTAACGATTCGTAGGATGGCCTGTTATGAGTTCCAGGTGAACCCTCGATAGTGTACCTACGAATGACGTGAATGTACCCGTGGTTGGTGGCAATGACATGTTAGGTCCCTTATGGGACTCTGACGAGCGCTTACTTCGCGGTTATTAAGGGTATTCTCATCATTCCTATCCTCTAGAGTCTTATACTACATCATTTTAAGACATTTTCAGGATGTATTAAGATATATTAAGTCAATTTATCCATTCTAAACTCCATGCATGCAAGTTAGAGAGACTTAGAGAAGAGATCAAGCTTAAGCCCTTCCAATTCTTCGCAATTCCTCTTGCGCAACAAGGAAGTGTAAGAATCAACTTTAATCAGGTATATAGGGTTATGAATGGGTGAACCCGGTAACACCCATGCCCAATCTCTCCCTAAATCATGAAGTTCCTATGATGACTCTATGGGGGTTTTAACCTAATGCATGAAATTCTAATTCTCTACATGGGTATGATCTAAATGAGTTCTCATTATTGAATTATGACTATGGGAAAGTTTTTTACATTGTTTTCATTAAAATCATGATTCAAGCTTTATGAATTTAAAATGCCCATTTATAAGAAGTTCATGAAAGTTGAGATTTATGAAGAATGTTCATGTATGATGAGGTCTTAATGACAAAAACATGTTTTAAAGTTACTCATGTTTATGATCATATTTTTAAGTGCATTATGTATTTTCAAGCATGTTAAAGTATTTGGGCAATGCCCACATGTTCAAGTATGATTTATGAATTATGATATGGATTTCATGATTTATCTACGCGATATTGGCCGACACGGGCCCTTAATTCATGGCTAAACATGTATGTAAATGGGGATCAATGATGCCATTATTTATTTGGCCATGAATCTCATGAATAGTATTTATGATTTATGTAATGAGCCTAATGTGCATGCTTTGGGAGCAGTTGTCTAGCACCGAGTAGCCCAACATTCGACTATGCCGGCATCTCATAACTACATGCCACCGCAGGTTCATCATGATACATTACAATGTTAATGGATCCCCTCTTTCGTGATATCACATAATGCACGTCCTCCTGAAAGCTCCTGGGACGACTCGCCACTCTGAGTGAGATAGTTAGCATCATGTAAGGTCACCATGGTGTGTCAGAATATATCCTCCCATTGTCTGCAGATGTTTTTATGTGCATTGTTATGTTTGTGTTACTTTGGCTCAATTATGACTTATAAAGTTTCTCTTATTACTATGATAATGAATGGATTATGAATGTTTTGAAAACCTTGATCCTTATGTTACATTATGATATTTATGATATGAGCATGTTGTCCTACTCTTATGATCTTTTATGCATTTAAAATGTACGTTTCACTTGTCGCACCTCATTTTTCCTCGCGAAAAGCGGGACTCAACATGTGACAACTCTTAAGGGTTAAAAAGAGAAGAGTTTCCATCTAACGTATTAAGGTGCGTTAGGGCACCGTTCTAACCTAAAGATATGTTTTATTTCTAAGTCACCAGAGTCGGGAAAGGGCTTAAATAACCTCGAAAGGAAGGTGTTAGGCACCTTTCGAGGTCCACAAATGTTGTTCCCAGCCGGATTCATTAATAAGTGGGGGAATTATCTAAGTGAAAAAATAAAATTGATTTTAACTTATATGTACTTAAACTAAATTGATAAAGGAATAAATAATTAAATAGATAATTAAATTTAGACAAGCAAGAAGAAAGAAACTTAGGCAAAATGAAATCTAAAAGTAGTTTATCTTATTTTATTTTCCTTGACAAAATACAAAAATTGTGGCAAATAAAGTAAGTAAATAACATAAATAACAAAAACATAACAATTTGTTAAAATCCACATAACAAACAAATAAATATTTATTTAATTATGGGGCCGAACCTCATAGAGGCGCCTACATATCCCTTAAGAGAATCAGGCTGAACGTAGTTCTTTCAAAGAGGGGGGTGTTTGTCCTAATGGGATCACCCCGTGCAACTTAAATAATATTTCGCAATCATTTGGATTGCTCGTACTATTCAGCGAGCGCGGACTATTATATCCCAACTACCCACCTAGTTGATTAATTATTAACTTAAACGTTCTATATGACAAAACTAACGTCCTAGTATTTGCCTACCCGCACCAATCTTAAAGTCCAAGAGGCATTGGACCACTATTTTGGATTTTTGGGGGGCTAAAAAACCTAAGGCTTTATTAAAGGTGGTTAACATCCAGCAATCAAACAAGAAGGTAATAATTCAAACAGATAGCAAATATGGGTTTCAAATACGCCTCAACCTTATAAACATGATTACTAAGCATGACATTAAATTTAAATGCACATAACATATTCATATTACTCAAGGACGAATTGTTCACTAAATAAACAGACAATAGACACCTTTCAAGGAACTTGAACTGTTTTTACGCTAAATTAGCGGCCAGATATGAAAAGAAATATTTAATCATTATATCTAATTGATAGTGAGCAGTTTTATAATGCAAAACCTAAAAATTTAATATTTAACTATCTTTGTCATGAAATATTATCTACCGACTGATTCCATAACAAGGCACCAATCAGATTCACATGCTCCCCAAACTAATATACTTATTACAACTAAGTAATGGCAAGTTGTTTGAAAGATCATAATTTATGACGATCTCACTTTTTAGATATAAAGTCCTATAGGCATTTTTTCTGCGTTTTTACGTCTTATAGGCATGATATCTAAGTGAGGTACCTAATTATCAGAAGATAAAAAACGTAAAGTAAACAACAATCCCCGCCCCCATAAACCCCTTCCACTATTATCAGCATTTTTACAGTTATTACAAAATAAAGAAAAGAAAAGACAAAAACAGAATAACGAATTAATACAACACAATATACATGTAATACTGATTAAAAAAGTAAAATTCCTCTCGACCCGAGCGGCTCTTCCCTCCAACTTAGAGTAACCT
>JACEIK010010710.1:2727-41208 GCA_018107945.1 Datura stramonium
AAGCATGTTTGAACTGAAAATACTATTTGTATTCTGATTTCTCATTCTGAACTCTTTTCTGTGTTATACTGATTCTCATACTGAACTATACTGTATCTGAAATATTATCTGACTGTATGGCTATACTATATCTGAGATATTATCTGACTGTCTGACTATACTGTATCTGGGATATTATTTGACTGTCTGATATTGTTTTACTAACTTTTATTCTGAATATATATATCATAACATTATAAACATGCTTGCTAAATTTAAAACACGCTTGCTAAACTCATACTGGACTCAATTCTCAACTTCTGAATTCTTGATTCTATACTTCACGCTATTTACTATGCTGGATTACTAACTTGCCGAAGGAATTAGTTTTACATACCTTCACTTCGGAGTTCCTGACAAACTGGCGTAGTTCGGTTCGTATTTCTGCTATTTCTCCCAACTGCATTCATATATATATATCAATTAGAACTAAGTACACTAATATTCTGGAAGAAAACATCACTTTCGATATATATATAGCCCAATCTTTGGCTTATCGAAAAACGGTCGAAAACTCGCTATTTCTCGAAAGCACAGAAGAGAGAAATACTCACTTTAGGGCTAGGAGTATATTGACACTAATTTGGAGCAATTCCACTACCTTAGCTCGGTAGCACGACGATTCACCGGCCGAATTTCATGAAACTAAATCCGTAGGAATGCTCCTTGCTGCTCAATACCTCGGTATCTAGGATTAATTCGAGTTTGGATCGCGTTTGACGGCGTAATCGGACGGAAATTATGAAGAAACCTTCGTTCCTCTTCCTCTCTGATTTTCTCTCTATTTTCACTGGAAATTATAAGGATTTTAACATTAAAACCGAAGTTGGGGGCTTTTATACTTGGGCCTGGACAAGGCCTCCGTGTCACGGAGCCAACGCGGAGGCCCTCCCTCCGTGGCACGTTGCCATCGCGGAGGGGCTCTGCCCCGGCTCCTTCCGCGATGGTTCGATGGATTTCTTATCTGTTCTTTCCTCGGGCCTTTTCCTAGCATGTATGACATTCAAAAACTCTTAACCAACATGCGAGTAGGCCATCTACGTGTCAAGAATTTACGGGGTGTAACAATTTGTTAGTCCGAAGGCCTAAACCACAAACTCGTAGTGACCATACTGACTCCTAAAAGCTATTTTTGGTATGTAACACTCTATGACTCTTAGCTAATGATACCCCGACCTGAGATCTATTTGGAGAAACAGTTGGCACCCTGAAGTTGGTCGAACAAGTCATCAATTTTGGGTAGGGGATACCTGTTCTTGACTGTGACCTTATTCAACTAATAGTAATCGATGCACATTCTGAGGGTACCATCTTTTTTTTCACACGAACAGTACGGGAGAACCCCAGGGAGAGATGTTGGGTCTGATAAAACCCTTATTAAGGAGATCTTTTAGCTGCTCCTTCAACTCCTTAAGTTCAGCTGGCACCATTTTATAAGGAGGGATTGAGATGGGATGAGTATCTGGAATAAGGTCTATACCGAAGTTGGTTTCCAATTCAGGAGGAACTCTGGGAAGATCTTCAAGGAACACATCTGGAAATTCGCTGACAACAGGGAATGACTGGATAGTTGGGGTCTCAGAGTCGGAATCCTTGACCCGAACTAGATGGTAAATACATCCCTTAGATATAGGCTTCCTAGCCTCAAGGTATAAAATAAACCTATCCTTCGGCGTTGAACTACTTCCCGTCCATTCTAGAGCTGTCTCATTAGGGAACTAAAACTTGACGACCCTAGTTCTGTTGTTGACTGAGGCATAACCAGAGTGTAACCAATCCATGCCAAGAATGAGGTCGGAGTAGACCATGTCTAACTCTACAAGGTTAGGTGGAATGACTTTATTAAAGACTGAGATTGGGAAGTTTCTATACACCCGACTGGATCTAACTGAATCGCCAACTGGGGTGGAGACTGAAAATGGTTTTGAGAGGACCTTCGGACTGATATTGAACCGAACTGCTAAGTAAGGAGTCACGAATGATAGTGTGTCCCCTAGATCTAGTAGGGCATATTTATCTAGATTGAAAAGACGTACCATACGTGTAACCACATCAGATGGGCTCTCCTGATCCTGACTAGAAGACAATGCATAAAAACGGTTTTGGCGTTAACCACCCTCTATACCCAATGTCTTTGCCTACTGAGATGGCCCTCCTGCTGGAGCTGCCAAGGTAGTGGATTATGAACATTCCCGTCCTGCTGACGGGCATTCCTTAAGCCGATGATCAAGATGTCCACAACCAAACCAGCCCTCTCGACCCTGAAGACACTCTCCTAGGTGGTTCTTTCCACACTTGGGGCAAGTTGGATACCTATTACCTACGTTGTAACTCTGGGACTTAACTAAGGTAATAATCAACTTAAGTGTTAATGAACTATAACTTTAAGAATGCAGACAACCAATTAAACAATATTTTGATAGTTTGAGTTTCCTAATTTATACGAATCTAAGACAAAATTATAAAGTGAGTCTAAACTATAGTAATGAGCAAGCTGAGGCTAAAACGAACATGCAGGGAAGTAAAGTTTGAGTTTCCTAATTTATACGAACCTAAGACAAAATTATAAAGTGAGTCTAAACATAGTAATGAGCAAGCCGAGGCTAAAACGAACATGCATGGAAGTAATTTATCGATACAATTCGCTAATCTTTCCTTCTAAGTTGTTAGTCAAGAATTATTGCCTATGGATTGGAACTGCTTCCTATCCAACTTAAGAATCATGAACCTTCAATCTACATTGATAAAAGAATTTTATGTTCTAGCCATACAAAACCGATTCCTTAATTGACTAATAAGACTTCTCGTATATATTTTTCTGCGTTCTAGCCATACAAAACCGATTCCTTAATTGACTAATAAGACTTTCGGATATATTTCTATTCCGAATGTAAATCAATTCTCAATTTACCAAACTAAGAAGACATCATATCTCTACCAACTCACAACTTTCCAATTTCTTTTCCTTTCAAAATCAAAATTGATTTTTTAGATATACATCAACATTGGCCAAAACATTAATGCAAAATAAGAACAAGAATTGATAAAAACCATTGAAGAAAAGATGAAAATCGAAATGATCAACAATTACATTCCACTACAATTGTTCTTAACCTCGTAAAGAAGTGAATTTAGCCACTCATTTGTGGATTAAACATCATCAAATGAGTATAAATCATAAAAACAATTGAGATAAAAGAGAAAGAGATAGAGAAGAACCTCAGAATTTTCGTCCCCCCCAAACGCCCGTAACCCACGTTCCTTTCTCAACTGTCGAATGTTTAAAAATAAACCTATGTGCTATTTATACTATTGAGAATTTTCCCAAATAACAAGCAACGTGGCACCTGAGTGTATCATGAGCACCTCCATTACTTCGGGGTATCGCGACTTCTCTCTGAATTAGGTTCCTCAACAATTTCTCCTCGCGTGCCACCGCCTACGTGAGCCTGGACAACGGCTATGGTGCAATCGTGCACCTACACTGAAATTGATGTCCTGTAATGTACTTACGTTCCACGCGCCTTGCACGCGTGGCACTACCGTGTCAGCTGAAACGCGAGGCTTCACCGGAAATGGCCAAAACAAATTCACCCGAGGCATAATGCCTCCGCGATGGCAACAGGACACTGTCGCCCATCAAGTGAGCCCTTATTTCTTTTAGTCAGCTCTTCCTTGACCTTTTCCACTCCTTGTTTCCAAGTCCATTCCTTCGATTTTCACCAACATGTAACCTTAGCTTCCCAAAATTCCATTTTAGCTGTAAAACAACATTATCATGTTGGTTATGTTCACATTTTAACTAGAAATCACATAAGAATGCACACATAACGATAGATAAACACGTTGAAATGAAGCATTTGAGTATCACGGGGCATATAATTTGCCCAAGATCACTTACTCACCCTTAAAACCTGTCTGCCTCGAACAATACTCACATCTCATGTAACTGACACTCCACGCAGCTACTTTGGCCTTGTTACCAGCTATACCAATTATTTTAATCTAGTAAATCATCAAGAAAACATGCATAGTCTCATCAATTCAATGACACCACATTAAGACCTCCTAAACTCAAGAATCGACTCTCGATCTTGGAAAACTCATGCAAATCGACTTATCAAGACATCCGATATGAAATTTAATCTCCTTGGCCAAGCATGTGCCCTCACAACACAAGAGAATCTCCCCATTTGCAATCATACGATTTCCAAAGCATTACATGTAGGGCATATGAACGCCACCCCGCCTCTCCCAAAGAATTCACATGCATCATGTCATGAACCTTAGGCTTGCCTCTAGTGTATTACTCCACTAATATAAGGACGCGTGATGTAAGATCACGTAGGACTTAACGGTTGTAATGTGCTTTCAAGGAACTAGTAAATACTGGCCAACCAATAATAGCAACTAGCTTCCTTAAGTGCTTTTCAAACATCCCAAATTTACATCATTATGGATATTGTTTCTTCCTTCATCCTCTCATTCTTAAATTTTCTTTATTTTTGTTCCTATTTTAAGCACACTTGACTTAATAACAAAGATTAATATACATCTTTATTTTAATAATTTCTGTGTTATGCACCTTTGACCTTTTCTTTAACTTTCCACTACTTCCTTTTCCTTCCTTTTCACAATTTTCTCCTTTAAACTGTGGAAAATTATTTTTCTGAGCGCTTAAGAGTTTTGGATCAAATTACCATTAATGAAAAGAAGGGATTAAGTCGGTTTGGAAATTCTTCAAAGAAAGAAAAATAGGCTAAAGGCTCAATGGGGCTTAACTAGGATGTACATTCAAGGGTAGGTATGATAATGGAAAAAATTTCGGTTTAATCAAAGAAATGCCTACATCCTTTCCTACAATACACATCCTTCATTTAGTTTCGTACACACACCAGACAAGTTCTATGTACTTCACAATAGCATGGAACAATTGAAACCTCACCTCACACTCATTGCACATGCTCAACTCCAAGACATATTCAGCTGCACTCTTCAATCACCTAATTACAAGAATTCAATATTAAGCCTCAATCACACCGAATCGAACTCTATAGCCTAGGTATCTCAACATGTTTACACATTTGCATGCTTTCATACGAATCACCTGCATCTTAATGTCATGTACAACACGTAACAAAGAATTCCCAACCATGAAGTAGCGACACGTTTGGGAAACAAACAAAAAAAGAAAATAAAAGAAAGAAAAAAACTACTCCTATCGACTACATTTCCCTTAAGACGTTCGTCATCCATCCATCATAGGGAATCTAGCCACTATTTATGACTTTGCCTCAATGGGACTATTCTCAGAAAAGCACCGAAAACAAAACGCCGAGAAACCCAATCATAAAAAAAGAATTCAACAAAAATTTTAAAAATATCGATACTTTTTATAGAAATGAAAATATTTACACAACACAAAAATATTTACACAACCAACCAATAAAAACTCAACACAGCACACAACAACTTAACATTCATTACAACACCGAATTGCTACTGGCAGAACATACCACACAAAATCACAGGTCACATTTTTCACAAACACAACAACAAGACATAAAACATAAACAACAACAAAGAAACCGGCACCTAACTACTCCCACCCCATTACTTAAACCGAACACTCCGTCCCCATGTTCACATAATTCAACATATCACAAAGGTAGGTGGTGAAACTCCTTGATCAATCAAAGTATTCGAACTCTTCATCAGTGTCGTTGCTCACACTCCCATATCCGACCGCCCCCGTCATCTTCATCTCCGACTCAACATATGAGTCCACACGCGCATGTCTCCTCATCTATGGGGACATCATCATCTACCGCTCCACAAATGCCGGGCCCCACTGCATAGAGCGTCTGGGCATTTTTGGTCGAAGGTAATCCAAGTCAAGCTACCAAAGCTCATCCTCTATTGCCGGCCTCCTCCTATGCGCAATCACAAAGATCCGCATCCCGAACATGCGAGCCATATACCGATCATCCCGAGCATGTCGCCATTAGTGTGAGAACCGGCCCGTGAGTAAAGGTCGTGCCTTGGTTTTGGTGACATCCAAGGCACGCCTATCAATTTTTGTGATGTAACTGTTGGCCTCTTCCCTCGATATCATGGCCCTTTAGGAACATGGTAAGCAAAACCAATCAACCTGCATACGTGCCCTGATGGAGCTTCCGCCTTCTTCATGGCGAGATGATCACCGCCCAACATTTATCTCAAGCCCCTTCATCGTATCACCAGCACACTCGATCCCGAGTGACATCCGTCATGTGCACCCTGGGATCAGAAGGAACATACAATTTTTAGCCAAATCGGCTTCCCGTTCATCCGAGAGTAGGGCAACGTGTTTGATGGTAGCCCTCTCCTCAGGCTCGCTCCACTATGCTTGCCGACGGGCTCCACATAGAGTGCGTCTCGATGTCCGCATAAGGTGGAGTTATGTTTAGTTGCCGACTACATGGGGCGTTGTGTCCCGCGCCCCAATATAGCATTCAAATGATGGGGCTCAAAGGTGACAACTTGCCCCCCCGATTTTGACTGGGTGATCAAGTGAGGTTCGGGTTCAGCTTATATAGAACTCCCAAGTCAGATGGAGATTGCACTCCTAGGCTCTTCAAAGATGAAGTTCAGCCCGACAAAGGTCAATCCAGTTGTACGATCCTCGAGAATTCCCGTGCCAAAGGGCTCCTTGCTATTTGCTCCTGAGGGAAGTATTTGGTTTCTTTGTGTTTTGCGTACAATTTCTTTCCCTCATCACCCATCGGGCTCTCGCATTGCTGGCGTTGTCCCCATGAAACCACTGTGCCGCCGGGTAATTTGTTCCCACCCAATCCCCCCGCCGGCGCCCGATGTGGACGCTCCTTTCCTTTATCTTGTCTCGCCCGACATTGTTCCCCATTTACACATACAATCCAAATGTTATTCAAGTCATAACTAGCTACAACTAAGGTTGGGTCGACCGATCACCCCACACTTAGTCTTAGACGCGATTAAAACACCCTATGAAGACAATCATGCTTCCCAATTCACATTCACATTGCTTAGTGCATTCATATAATTCGATGGAATAATTATCAGAAATACCTCAGATTGTGACAACGAATAACAATATTGCTATCGATTCCATTACATCATCATAGCACATAGCCAAATTTTGTTCTCAATAACCTATGCAATTCACCACTTTCATTTTCCCCAAAAACTTCCCTTGTCTACTTAGCAAATTCATCTATTCACAACATCATTCACTTCACCCAACATGCATAACCAAATTTGATCACATTTCTAACAGTTAGTCTTTCCTATTCAAATTCCAACCCTAGCTATCAATTTCGCAAAATTCAATAAAACATGCATTCATCGAGTTCATATACTCACAACGATATTATGAACATCAATCAATCATAACTTAAATGAATTCAAGCTTAATTTGTACTTAGGACAAGGTTTACCTACCTCACATGCTCAAGAATCGAAAATTCAAGTAAAATGAGGTTAGGTTCAAGAACACTCCTTTAATCCGGCGAAATCGAAGAAAACTCAAGAAAATCGTGCCAGTCCTGTCACGCTGGGGAGGAGGGAATTTTGGGGTGTTGGTCTCTGAGGGTATGGAAGAAAATAAGGAAAAATTGAGGGGGAATCGGGGTTTTAAAAGTGTTTTTCACGCGGTTACCCTGGCCGACCCTGTGACCCGACGCGACAACACTCAACGTGTCACGGAGGGCCGGAAGCTCAAAAATCAAACCCAGGAGTTGAAAAGGATAAAAATATTAAAGATTAAATTTTTAAAATTTCAATAGTTAACGTACTTCTGAGTAACGCTGAGCACCCCTCCGTGACACGAGCCATCGCGCAGGCTCACCGTCATGCCACTATTTATATTTTTCTCACCTCGATTTTTCCTTTGCGCTTCTTTGCATTTTTGCCTCCGTTCCACCAAAATCATCTCACAACAAGAAATTGGTTAGAACGGTAGGCTCTCAACGCAAACAATATATTTTTTTTCTTTTTTTTTTCTTTTTCGTTATTTTCTTATTAACTATTTCTACCATCTATTACAACAATTTACCTGTTGCCTCCGCAAGAGTCGCCGGTTTCTACCGTCGCAGCTCGACGTCACTTACGCTCAATCATCCTCTAGAGTGATGGACGTCTTCTCTCGAATAACTTCCTAACCCCAAAAGAATGCCGAAAATGCCGCCCATTAACCAAGAACGTGGAACTTTGATCTTCTTGCCACAACTCAGCTTTGGTGCTTCCTCAATCGATGGTTTTGGCAATGGTTCTAGTGGACTCATTAAAGGTCAAAGTCATGCTTCCCGAGATACCATTTTGGTTCATTCAGCATTTTCACCATCTCATAGTATTTCTATCTCCTAAATGATCTAGAGCTCATCAATGCTCTTCCAATGGATCTCGAAAATCAACAATCTGAAAATTTCATTGATTTAGCACATTGGATTGCCGAAAGCTCATATATGGTCGGGAAGCTTCATGGCCTTATATACATCAAATATCTCCACCTTGTCATGCGTCGCATGGTTAGCTGCCCAAATTACATCAATTAAAGTTATCCCTATTGTTAAGAAAGGACGTCCTAAAATAAATGGGACTTCCGCATCCAAATTTCAAAATCAACAATAAAATCTACCGAAGATAAAGGAGCCCACTCTACACCAGCACGCCCTCCACAATGCCATCCGGTCCGGGCCAAAGAACGGTCCGCACTGTGATCACCGTAGTTGGTCTAGGATTGCCCACCTAACTTCTTGAACACCAAATGTTGGCAACAAGTTAATGCTCGCTTCAAATCGCATAATCCGCTAGCTCGATACTTTGCCCAATTGTGATTTGAATTGTAACGCTCCTAGGGTCCTTGAGCTTCTTAGCAACCTATTCTATATTCGGGAAGTGCATTCTTTGGGTTTTCACCAGCACACCACACCCTCTTTTTGTTAGCTACGCGATGTCCTTGATATACTTTGCATATTTCTCGCACTCCGCAAAACATCAAACTCGAGCAAATTAATGTGTACCTATTTAAGCATCTCCATGAACTTTTTTTGAAACAAGATTCCTCCTTGTGTTTCTTTAATCTGAGGGAACGGGGGTGGTGGTCTTTCAAGCCAAATACCTCTCCTTCCCTCTCATCATCATGTTCCCCTTCTCTTACTACTCCCGACTCCGCCGAGGTGGCCTTTCCGGTTCCACCTCCTTGAGTTCAAACTAATTTCTTGTGGTCACCGCATTAACCTTCTTGATGGGGTTAGTGTCACTCTGCAAGAGTCCTCCTCTTGGCCCGGTGTTTTGAGCTCCAACTAGTTGGGTCCAAACCGGTACTCCAACCCTTTGTAGCTAACTCGGTTGTTTTTTGTGTTAGCCGCCAATTTCACACCGCCCGCATTTGAGCTTGGTTAGCTAACATTGTTTTAAACATTTCATAGTTGGTGGGTGGTGGAGGAGGTGCATTGTTGCCTCTCAGATGAGACCGGGAGCACTCGTGCCCTCCTTGATTTCTTCCGCACACCCCGATTCGAACTCGCCCTTGATGGTCGTTACTACCCAAGAGAAATTTGGATGATTTTTCCAATTTGGATGTAATTATTGCCATACTACTGTGATTATTTCTCCGTACATTACCAACAAAGTTCACCTAACTGGATTTGCACCACAACACCAAATTGAGTGTTCTTACTACCGCATACTTCACACCAAATATAGTTGCACTACATTGACTTATGCTTGAGATTGATTCAAGCTCATATTGCCGAAGTGGTGTTGAGTTGATTTTGCAACGTTAGCCTATCTCAGGCAAAATGATACCGTAAACCATCCACTTTAAAGACTCCATCCGGGGCATATTTATATGCCCAAGTGATACTCAAAGGCATTGTTTTTGCCTTGTTTATCCAACAACATGAAATATCTCTTATGTAAATTGTAGGGAAGTGTGAATTTATACTAACTAACATGATTAGCATTGTTTTGGCAGAAAAACATACTTTTTATGGAGCTAAGATGCATGTTGGGAGGAATTGGAGATGGACTCGAGAACGAGCAAGGAAGCAGGTGGAGAAGCAAGAAATAAAGAGGCTCGCGATAGAGACCGTGACACGTCGCCATCGCGGAGCATTCTGTCCGTGAGATATAATTTCAAGAATTTCCGGAGAAGGTCCGCATCGAGCCATGGCATGTTGGAATTAATTTCCAAATCTTGACATTCCAAGTGAAGGTCCGCGCTTGCACCGTGGCATGCTGGGTGCTCCGCGCGTTGCATGCCGTTCCACGTTGGGAGCAATTACTCCGGCGCAAATTCCGTGAGCTCCGCGTTTGCACCGTGTCACGGGAGGCAAAGGTTCGCGATGCACCCGTGACACGCTGCTTGTTATTCTGGAAAATTCTCCCTAGTATAATAGAAATACTTAGGTTTATTTTTAATTATTCGACTTAGTTGAGCAAGAACCTGGGTTACAAAGTGCTGAGAGACGAAAATTCTTAGGGTTTTCTCTATCCCTTCTTCTTTCTTTCAATTGTTTGCCCGTATTTACATTCATTTAACCCATGTTCAATCCTACAAATGAGTGGCTAATTCCTCTCTTGCCGAGTTATAAACCATTGTATTTAATGTAATTGTTGATTATCCGGGTTGTTTCATCTTTTCTTCTATGGTTGTTCTATTTAATTTTGTTCTACTGCATTAATATCTCGCCAATGTTAATGTAAATCCAAAAGTCCTAGCTTTCACCCGAGAGGGCAAGAAACCTGGAAAGTTGTGAATTAATAGGATATGATCCTTCTTAGTTTGGAAAATTGAGAATTGATTTACCTTTAGGATAGAAAATATACCAAAGTCGATATCAATTGTGGAATCGGTTTTGTAGTGGCGAGAGCATGAATTTCTTCTTATCACAGAAATGTAGGTGGAAGGTTCATGATTCTTAAGTTAAGCAACACGAGAGTTTTAATCCATGTGCATAAGTTCCGACTAGCAACTTGAGAAAAGATAAACCACGTGAGATCGATGATTAATTTCTTCACATGTTCACTTAGCCTCAACATGCTCACATTCATAGTTCGACTCACTTGTATAATTATTCTACTTTAGTATAAAAAGTTAGTTTACAAAATATAAAAACTTTTCTTTATTAATCGTTGTCTTCATTTTTAGAGTTACAAGAATTAACACTCGAGAAGGTTTTACTTTCGTAGTCCACCGTAGGTTCGACATTCCTGCCTTAAAAAGGCCACTATAATTTGTACAACCCGTACACTTGCGGGCTCATCGTTTTTGGCGCCATTGCCGGGGATTGGCAATCGTGAAATTTTTAATTTTTAAAAGTGTTAGTTTGCTATTTCGTATTTTAGCAAGGCCGATAACTTGGTCTTAGCCCGTATTTATGCAGGAGCAATGCATTCCGTTGAACGTCGGCAAGAGACAAAGATTTGGTGGATCCATCCTTAGAGCCGAAAGACAATTCCATCGCCAACGGGAGAGAAGCTCTAGAGAAAACTGCAGCCTGCTCGACAAACAATCATAGAGCAAACACAGAATCCACCACTTGTGCGGCGTATTAGTGCCCGAGGAATGGCACTAGGCCGGTCGCGATGTGGCAATCCCATTACTAGTAATGTCACATCTAGCATTCAAACCTCGAGCTGTGAGGGAGGTTCGAGCTAAAATGCATTATGGTGCAATTGCCGCACACAAGCGGGCAGTTCAAAAGTCTCCCTCACGAGGATCCATAATAACATCTTCAAAATTTTTTGGAGATAAGTGACACTTACATTCTTACTGGAGTGTCACCGTACTATGTCAGTTTACACTGTTCCCATTTTCACTTTGGGAGAAGCCAAAAGGTGGTTGAAGTCGAGCCACCGAACCTATAACCACATGGATGATCTTGCAAAGTCTCTGATCCTAGTTTCTTTCCTTCCTAGAATGTTAAAGACTTAGAAGTCACCCTAAGTTTCAAAAAAGAGAAGGAGAGAATTTGTACTCTCAAGCTTTGGAGAGATTCAAATCGCTAAGGACTGGCCTCATCACCATCAACTAATGATGTGTCATGCATACTTACTGGCGGGTTTGGAACCCCTACACAAAAATCTTATTGATTTGGAAGTCAGTAGATGCACATTAGGAAAAGACTTATGAGGAGCTTTATACTTTGCTTAATCGTATTTCATAGGTAATCTTGGAGGGAATGCGGACTCTTCAAGGAGGAGCAAGGAAAGGTACTGGAGTCTTGGAAGTGGACGGGTTTATGCTATCGCCGCACAAATAGCCGCTCTACAGTACCAACTCAACACCCACTTTCAGCAACATGAGCTTGAGTTAGTCTCAAGCTCCCGTGAAATGCAAGCAAAGAGACGGTGCGAAGTGTGCGGAAGCAATGAACACTCAAATTGAGTGTTGTGGAGAAAATCCTGAATCAAGGAACTGCCTGTGAATGCACAAAGGAACAATCACCAATGTATGGGAACAACTACAATTCTAACCTGGAGGAATCACCCGAATTTCTCTCTTGGGGTAGCAACAAACCATCGTGACAGAAAGCAGTCGTGGTATGTAGAGGGAATCAAGGAGGGCCACAGAACTATCGGACAATATAGAAAGAATAATGCCCTCCTCCACCACCATCACCCAAATGGGCTGAGGAGATGATCAAGACATCGAGAAGCAACTGCTCACCCGTGTGTGGCTGACTATGCTAAATTGGCAGCCGAGGTCAAGAATAATGATAGCTACCAAGGCGCCGGAGTAATCGCCTGGGCGCTTGCCGGCTCCGTAACACCGTGCCCAGAGGAGGACTCTTAGCCTACGTACCCCAACCCTGCTGTGTAAACGCAAAGGGACTACGAGGAGTGGTTTGTGGAGACTCAAGGAGGTGGAACTGGGAAGCATTCACCTCCAATAGCCTGAGCAGCAAGAATCATGAGAGGGAGCAAAATGATGAGAGGGGGGAAGAACAAGGATACGAACCAGAAGACCTCCACCCCATTCCCCTCAACGATTAAAGAAACACAAGGAGGAGGCGTGTTTCAAAAAGGTCATGGAGGTGCTTAAACAGGTACACATTAACTTACCTCTTGTTGATGTTTTGCAGGTGGAGGCCTAAGTACGCAAAGTACATAAAGGACATCGTGGCCAACAAAAGCAGGCTTACTGAGTATGCCACGGTGGCCTCTTACGCAGGAGTGCACTTCCCTGACACAAATACGATTGCCCACAAAGCTCAAAGACCCCCGGGAGCTTCACACCAAATAACAATCTAGCAGCATCCGAGCTCGCGGATTATGTGATTTGGGAGCGAGCATTAACTTGATGCCGACCTCGGTATTCAAGAAGTTGGGGCTAGAAGTCCTAGACCTACGACAAAGGATCTTGGCAAACCAAGGATCGTTCCTTGGCAAGACCAGATGGCTGCGGAGGACGTGTCAGGTGCAAGCTCTGGCCTCCCTAATCTTCCCCCAGAGATTTTGTTGTGCTGATTTGAGCGTATCGGTCCTATTTTGGGATGGCCCTTCTTGGCGACCGGAAAGCTAATAGATGTAGCTGCGTGCGCCCAACTATGCGAGCACATGAAAGCAGCGGAGGTGTTCGATGTGTACAAGGCCACTGGGCTCCTTGGCCATAGCACGAGGAACTCTCATTATCAATGTGCTTGAGCAAGCTGATGTTGCTCAGGCTTCTGAAGTCCGAGAGTTAATGGGAAAACCCCTGACAAGGGTAAGTTGATAGGGGGTGACGACGTGCTGTGAGAAACGCCCACACCAGGGGCGGAATGAGCTTAATCCACGCCGAGCCGAGACGCAGAAACTGTGCGCCGCATGGGAGGCAACTCCGTGAATTGTTGTTTTTATAATTGTACGTATAAAAGAAAAAAAGAGAAAACAAAAAAAAAGACAAAAGAAATATATATATGTATGTATAGGTGTGTAACATATAAAAATAAAATATTGTGTTCACAACCTTGAATTCTAAACTTACTTGTTGTAAGATATATCTCAGTTGATCGGAGAAGAAAATGCAAGTGAGTGCAAAGGAGAAAAACGAGGTAAGAAAAAAAAAATTTTATGGCAAAACAAAGCTGGGAGCTCGCGCGATGGCTCCGTGTCACGGAGGAGGGCCTCCGCGTGCCCCTCCGTGACACGTTGAAGGCAAAACTGGAATTTTACAAATTCCGGAATGCCCGCGCTGATGGTTCCGTGTCACGAGGTGATGCTCCGCGTTACCCTCCGTGACACGTTGAAGTGTTATTCGCAGCCATGTCACGCCGGGTCACCGGGTAACCCGCCGGTAATCCCACTTTAACCCCACCCCCTCATTTTCTCTCATTTTTTCACCCCCTTCGACAACCCTCCCAAAATTCCCTCTCCCTCAAAGTGCTATGGACTAAGGTACAAAATTTCATCAAGTTTCTTCCGTCCATCGAATTTAAGGTGCGTCTCTCACTTCTATCTCAATTTTGGTCGAACTTTTTTTTTTCGATTTTTAGCATGAGAAGTGAGTAGACCTTACCCTATGAAGTAATTGAGCTTAAATTCATGTAAGTTATTGTTGATTGATGTCTGTAATACTCGCAGGGGGATTGTAATGAACCGATAAAAGCATGAGCTTGATTGAATTTTCTAAAATTATAGCTAGGGTTAGAAGTTGAACATGAAACGGAGAAAACTAGTTGGATTGCAACTTTTGTTGGGGTGAGTATGTTGGGTGAAATGAGTTGGTCGTGGTTCTATGTAGTATGCGAAGACCGACGGATTTTCTGGAGTGCAACTCTGAGTATGAAAGAAATGGGTAGATTACATAGGTTTGTGTAGATAAATAGTCTTCGTTTTTGTTTCCTTTTCTCTTTTCATTGTTATGTGCTCAGAGGAAATTGTGATCGATGGGTGATGTGAAATTAGCAAAAGGGTCCGAGTAGTACAGCCATGTTATACCGTCGTATTTGCGAATGCACAAGGCAAAATTGTTTGTGTTTTAGTTGTTTTAGTTTTTCTTGTTTTTGTAAATTAGAAATAAATATGTTCTTGCTGTATCAGAAATTGTGGCTGAAGACTAAGTGTGGTGGCCGAGCCTAACCCAACCTTAGTCAGCTAATTTTAAATTAATCGACATTGGACCGTTCATTTCTTGACAGAACAATGGCAAGCAAGACATTGAAGGGAAAGGCGCATCTAAGAATGTGCGCCGGAAGAAAGCCGGTTAAGACTGGGAACAATGGGGCCCCAAGAAGACTGGGCTGTTCCACGCGCCGCCGCCAATACTAACCAGGGATGGGTGACTTTGAGGAAAGGAAGAAGTGGTACACAAAGCACAAGGAGAACAAAGAGCTTCCCGAGGAGCATATTGCAAGTGGAAACCATCGGCAATGTGAGTTCCCCCGCATGGTACAATGGATTGACACCACGGCTGCGCTCATTTTTGAGGAGCCCAAGGAGTGCAATCGCACTTGATCTCGGGAGTTCTATGCAAATTGGAACCCGACGCTCCGTAGTTACACCATCAAGATAAGGGGCCAGATTGTCACACTTGAGCCTCACCACCTTAATGCCATATCGGGGCGCAAACACCGATGCCCACGTGACTCAGCAGCTGAATATCACTCCACCTTATGCGGATATCGACGCACATTGTGTGTGGAGTCTTGGCCGATTCGCACGGAGTACGCATAAGGAGAGGGGCTACCATCGACACGCCCTACACACGTATGAATGTGGAAGCCAGGATTCGGGTCAAAATTGTTTGTCTCTCGTTTGATTCGTGGGGTACATGACTATGTGACCCGGGATCGCGTATGCCTAGTGTATGCTCCATGAAAGGGCCGGAGATAAATGTAGGGGCGGAGATCATATCCGCCAAGAGAGCCCTACAGATCAAGCACAAAAATTTTGCTCATGTTGTCACCACGCCCGAGGGCCTAGAGGCAGAGGAAGAGGCCCCTAGATTATATCCCACATGGAAAGGCATGCCATAGATGTCACAAAGACTAAGGCACCGACACCACCCACGCGCTCACCAGCCGAGCGACATGCCCTGGATGACTCGCATATGGCCCGCATGTTTGGAATGCAGATTGCCCAAATACGCATAGGCTATGAGACCTAAGAACGAGGATGAGTCAGTGCGCCGACTTAGATTACCCTTGGCGAAAACGCCTGTAGACTATGTCGCAGGGCCTAAATTTTTGTGGAGCTCATGGATGATGATGTCCCCACGACGAGTGAGACACGAAGCTCCGTGGGATGATGATGTCCTAATCGGGCGAGGAGACACGCGCGCGAGGATTCCGAAGTGTTGAGTCGGAGGAGGACGACGGGGAGATTCGGACATGGGAGACGAAAAGAAAGATCGATAAAGAATTGGAATATTTTGATTGATCGTGGAGTTTCACCACCCACCTTCTATTTTGTGATTGTATGAACATCAGACGTGTTTGATTTTAAGTGTGGGGTGGGGAGAAGTTAGGGTGGTGCCGATTTCTTGTCTTGTTTTGTATATATAATTGCATGTTCATGTCGACATGAAAATATTGTGACCTTGTTTTTGTGTGCATGTGTTTGCATTGTAAATACTTTGTGGTGTCGTGTGTGCCGCTGGAATGCTGTTAGCCAAAGGTGTAAATAGTTTTGTCGAAATGATAGATATTTTTAAAAGTTTTTTTTTTTTGTTAACTATTTTTATTGTTGGGTTTCTGGAGTTTGTTTTCGGGTTCTTTTGCCGAGAAGAGTCCTATCAACCGAAGTCGTAAATAGCTGTGCCTCCCTATGATGGATGGATGACGACCGCCTTAAGGGAAATGCAAATGACGACAGGAGTAGTTTATTTTAAATTTTGCAGTGTTGGTTGTATCCCATGCATATTGTTACTTCATGGCTACGGTAAATCCCGGTTGCGTGTTGTACATAATGTTTATACCGCAAAGATGATTCAAGAAAGCATGTGCAAATTTTGTACATATGTGAGACACTTAGGCATGTAATCGATCTCTGTGATTGAGGCTTAATTTTGAATTCTTGTAATTAGCCGATTAAAGAGTCCTGAATATGTCTTGAGCCGAGCATGTGCAATGAAGGTATAGTGAGGTCTCTACATATTCCATGCTACTGTGAAGTGTCTAGAACTTGCCTCGTTGTGTGTACGAAACTAAATGAAGGAAGTGTAGTGTAGGAAAGGATGTAGACGCTTTCTTTTTGTTGAGCCTAAGTTTTTTCCTTTCATACCCACCTTGGAATGTCAAAACCTAGTTAGCCCATCGAGCCTTTAACCTATATTTTTTTTCTTTGTCGGAAAGGGCGTAAACCAAGTTTAACTTTCATTGTCCGTAAAACCTAATCCGAAGCTCTTAAGCGCCAAGAAAAAATATATAATTTTCCCACAAGGTAAAGGAGGAAATGGGATGAAAAGAAAATAAAGAGAGGAAAAAGCAAAGTGATGAAAGAAAGAAAAAGAGTCAAAGGTGCACTTGCCAGACTTAAAGGAAATAAAGTTGTAAAACTTATCTTTTGTCTAGTCCGGTGTTTAAAGAAGTGGGGGACAAAAATAAAGAAAGACTTCAAGAAGGGGAGGAGGAAGGAAGAAATTATGTCCAAAATGTGAGAGGATGTATTGAAAAGTGCTTAAGGCCGTTAGCTGCTATTATTGGTTATCCAGTATATACTAGTTCCGTAGCCGACATTACAACCTCGTTAAGTCCTGTGTGATCTTACATCACGCGGTCCTTATATTAGTGGAGTAATACAATTAGAGGCAAGCCTATGGGTCATGACACGATGTATGTGAATTCTTTTGGGAGAGAGAGTGAAATTGTGTGTACATGCCCTGACATGAAATGTTTTAAAGTTCATGTGATTTAAAAGAGGGGAAATTCTCTTGTGATGTGAGGGCTGATGCTTGACGAAAGAATGAAATTCGTGACGGATATCTTGGCCGCCTAACTCGTACTTAGCTTGCCAATATCGAGAGTCGATTCTTGAGTCTAGGAGGTCTTTGATTTATTAAATGTCATTGTAATGATGATACTGTGTATGTTTTCTTGATGATTTGTTATGAAAATAATCTAGATAACCGTAGCTGGATTGCCGAGCCAAAGTAGCTATGAGTGGGTGTCAATTTTTAAGGAGGTATAGGAGTATTGTTCGAGGACGAACAAGATTTTAAGTGTGGGTAGGTGATCTGGGCAAATTTATATGCCTAAGTGATACCTAAATGCATCGTTTTTGCCTTGTTTATCCAACAATGCTTGTACATTCTCATGTAAATTGTAGGAAAGTGTGAATTTATACTAACACACATGATTGAAGTTTCTATGTGAAAACATACTTTTTGGGCGGAGCTAAGATGCATGTTGGGAGGGAATTTCCGAGATGGACTCGAACGAGCAGCAAGTGGAGAAGCAAGAAATAAGAGGCTCCGCGATGGAAGCGTGATTGCCACACGCCATCAAGGATACATTCTTTGGTCCGGGAGATATAATTAAAAGAATTTCCAGAGAAGGTCATGATCGAGCCGTGGGCACGTTGGAATTAATTTCCAAATCTTGACATTCCAGCTGAAGGTCCGCGGCTTGCACCGTGGCACGCCGGGCATGCCCGCGCGTGCCGTGCCACGCTGGGAGCAATTACCCTACGGACCAAATTCCAGAGTCATACAGAATTGTCACGGAGGCAAGGTTCCGCGATGCACTCCGTGACACGCGTTGCTTGTTATCTCCGGGAAAATTCTCCCTAGTATAAATAGAACACTTAGGTTCATTTTTTAATTATTCGACTTAAGGAGCAAGAACGTGGGTTAAGGTGCGCTGAGAGGACGAAAATTTTAGGCTTCTATCCCTTTCTTCTTCTTTCACCTTGTTCGCCCGATTTACATTCATTTAACGATGTTCAATCCACAAATGAGTACACTCCCTTCTCTTGCGAGGTTATAAACCATTGTATTGAAATGTAATTGCTGATTATCCGGTTGTTTCATCTTTTCTTCTAAGGTTGTTCTATTTAATTCTTGCTCTTACCGTATTAATATCCGGCCAATGTTAATGTAAATCCAAAAAAGTCCGATTTCACCCGAGAGGCAAGAAACTGGAAAGTTGTGAATTAATAGGATATGATCTTTTCTTAGTTTGGAAAAATTGAGAATTGGATTTACCTTCAGATAGAAATATACCGGAAGTTGTTTTAGTCAATTGTGGAATCGGTTTTGTGTTACAGGAGCATGAATTTCTTCTTATCACGTAAATGTAGGTGGAAGGTTCATGATTCTTGGGTTGGGTTAAATAATGAGGAGTTTTAATCCATAGGCATAAGTTCCGACTAGCAACCGGAAAAAGATAAACCAATTTAGGATCGATGATTAATTTCTTTACATGTTCGTTTTAGCCTAAAAGATGCTCACATTATAGTCCAGACTCACTTGTATAATTATTCTACTTTAGTCAAAATATAAAAACTTTCTTTACACCGTTGTCTCTCATTTTTAGAGTTACGTAAATTAACACTCAGAAGGTTTTACCCCGTGAGTCCACCCCCGTAGGTCTGAGCATTCCGATTCTTAAAAAGGGCCACTATATTACTTGTACAACCCGTACACTCAAGTGCCTACTCGCCTCCTAATAAGTCTTTTCTAATGCTTGTTCCCCACCGAGTCTAACAAAATTTTGGTGTGGGGTTCCAAACCCTCTATGAGTATGCACCAAAGACATCATTGACCGGTGATGGTGAGGGACAATCCCGTAATATAGATTTGAACCTTTCCCAAGCTTGATACAAGATCTCTCCCTTGTTTAAAACTTAGAATCTTACATCTAAGTCTTGCCGTTTTCCCTGGATGGAACGAACCGTATCAAAAATTTCTTGCAAGATCATCCCATGTGGTGATAGGTTAGTGGTTCAAATTTTCTCAACCACCCCTTTGCTTCTCCCAATAATGAAAAAAGAATAATGTAAGCCTTACGAATCTGGATGATACTCCAAATGGATGTAAGTGTCACTTATCTCCAAAAAGCAGGAGATGTTGCTGTGGGATCTCGTGAGGGAGACTCCGTGAATTACCCACTGGGTGTGCAAAGAATTGCACCATGTCCTCGTTTAAGCTCAAACCTCCCTCCCGGCTCAGCCCTAATACTTGGATGTAACATTGTTAGCATGTGATTGCCACTTCGCGAATCGGCCTAGGCCGCCATTTCCTCCGGCACTAACACCGCCCTTACAAGTGGTGGATCTCGTTGTTTGCTCCAGGATTGTCTCTGCCTTAGCAACTGCAGCCTTCTTCTCTAGAGCTCTCTTCTTGACTATGGAATTGTCTTTCCGTCAAGTATGAATCTATCACTCTCCTTATCTCTGCCGTTGTTCAACAATTCAATATCTGGCAAGAGTAAGGCTAAGACTGCTGCCGCACTTATATAGAAATTGTAAACTAACACTAAGAAAACAATTTTACTTCATTGCCGCCCCTAAGAATCCAGCCACCCAAAACTTGTTCGCTTGTAACTACACGCAAGTGCACTTGGTCGAACAAGTAGTAAAACAGCTCAAGTAAGCGAAGTACGATCCCACAGGACTCGAATAAGGTAATATTCAACTTAAGTGTTAATGAACTATTACTTTAAAAATGCGCATAACCAATTAAACAATATTTTCGAGTTTGAGTTTCCTAATTTATACGAACCTAAGACAAAATTATAAAGTGCGACTGAACTATAGTAATGAGAATTCTGAGGTTAAAACGAATACGTTAAAGCAATTTATCTATACAATTCAGCTTTAATCTTTCCTTCGCCTGATAGTCAAGAATTATCGCTACATTGGATCTTTCGCCTCCTATCCAACTTTAAGAATCATGAACCTTCAATCGCATTTCCGTGATAAAAGAATTTTAAGGTTCTAGCCATACAAACCGATTCCCCGAATCGACTAACAAGACTTTCGATATATTGCTATTTTGAATGAAAATCAACTCTCAATTTACAAAACTAAGAAGAGATCATATCCTACCACCACAAACTTCCAATTTCTTTTCCTTTTCAAAATCAAAATTGGATTTTTTAGATATACATCAACATTGGCCAAACATTAATACAAAGAAGAAATAAAGAATTGATAGAACAACTATCAAGAAAAGATGAAATCAAATGATCAACAATTACATTCCACTACAATTGTACTTAACCTCAGCAAGAAGTGAATTTAGCCACTCATTTGTGGATTAAACGTCATCAAATGAGTATAAATCATACAAACAATTGAGATAAAAGAGAAAGAGATAGAAAAGAACCCTAGAATTTTCGGGCCCCTCAACCGCCCGTAACCCACGTTCTTGCTCAACCAAGTCGAATGTTTAAAAATAAACCTAAGTGTGCTATTTATACTATTGAGAATTTTTCCGGAATAACAAAAAACGTGGCACGGAGTGCACGCGAGCACTCCCTCCGTGCCACGGGGTATCGCTGACTCCGGAATTAGGTTCCGGCACTTTCTCTCAAATAAGTAAGCAACACTGCAGTAATGCGAGCGTGGACAACGCCCATGGTGCACCGCGCACCTACACCGGGAAATTGATGTCCTGTGTAAATGTATTTTACGCACACGCTTGCATCGTTGTGGCACCGCTCCGTGTCACTTGAGTTAACGCTGAGGCTTCACCGAAATGGCTAAAATAAATTCACCCGAGGCAGAATGCCCCGCCGATGGTGGCATGACACTCTCCATCACGCTGAGCCCTTATTTTTGCCGGCTCTTGACCTTTTCCACTTCTCTTGTTTCCAAGTCCATTCCCGATTTTCACCAACAATGTAACTTAGATTCCCAAAATTCCATTTTAGCTCCGCAAACAACACTAATCACGCTGGGCTAGTATAAATTCACATTTTAACTACAAATCATGAGAATGCACACATAACCATAGATAAACAAGTAGAATGAAGTATTTGAGTATCACTTGGGCATATAATTTTAGCTCAAGATCATCAGATGCCTCACCCTCCAATCTTGGCTGATCAAAAGGTAGGGGCGCCGGCTAAGCCGGGGTGTTGGAGCTCTTACTCCAGCAGCCTGGCTACCGCCGGTGGGTGGCCGCACCCTGCACTCCCCCGGTTGCCATAGTCCGATTGGCTAGTCCTTCCCGCCTTTTCTTTCGCTCCATGTCCTTCAGCTTTTCTTCCTCAATCCGCTTGGCAAAGACAATCAAGCTAGAGAGGTCGATATCATTAATTAGCATCGCTGTCCCAGACTTGAGGATCGGGTTCGACACCCCGTTAACAAACTTAAACATGTGAGCCCTAGGCTCACCCACCATTTCTCGGAGCATATTTGACAACCCGGTGAACTCTAGGAGCATACTTCCGCTACTTCGCCTCCCCCGAGCTCCCGAGGGAAGAATCAGTCTAGGAAGGCTATAGTGAACCTCCTCCCATTCCACCCGTCCTAGCCTCCGCCGCCTCCCCATCCTTCCACCACTGCATTAACTAGGCTACCCTTTCAACTAGTAGGAAACCAAGTCGGCACTCGAGGGACCGACACTCCATAATTCGGTAATCTTTTTAATCTCGTCCACATATCCTTGCAGGCTGTCCTCTCCCCACCTTAGATCCATAAAAATCCAAATGGATTCATCCGGTGAATTCCCGCACGCGCTTTTGTGGAACCGTGTTGTTGATTGGAACCACATACTCGTTTACTTGGTTGGTAACACTTGAGCTAACACCTGAATGGCGCCTCGACTCGGGGCAGCGCGTACACTCAATCGTCTTGAGGGGCCGAGGCTAAAGGTGCCTGCGGAGCACACCGACCCTCTTCTTCCATTACCACGTCGTGGAGGCATGATTCACTAAAACAAAATAAAGCACGAGTTAGGAGGATGTGATTCGAACTAAATTTCAAAGCACGATATGGGAGTAAGGAAATAAAGGGAATTTTCTTAATAACATCTCGTAGCCTCCTCGTCATGGGGTGTGGCGCACTTCACACCCATGAAGAGGACTCTACTTATGCGACTTTTAGAAATCCGGATACTCTAACCTAGTGCTATGATACCAAGTTTGGCACACTCGAGTTTACCTCCTAGTAGGGACACGCGTACTTGAGTCACAAGTGACCCCAAATCAACCCCCCTCGGCCTCTCACCGGGCATAACGAGTAACATATAAAAATATATACCGAAGAAGTTTAAAGAAAAAATATAAAAACATTTGAGTAGAATAAAGATGGTTCATAAGTATTTGAAAATATCTCGAGCAAAGGCACAAGTCCGAAAAACCAAATCATGTCTAAAAGAGCACTACATAATTAATGAGCTGTCGATAACCCCTACCTAACTCCAAATCTAGTTAAAAGAAAATAAATGTAACTTAATTAAATAATCTCCGTCCTCAAATAGTGAGGACTCACCAGCTAGAACAAATGGAATTCTTCGCAGGGTGATCTAGCTAGAGGCCGAGGATGAGTCCCTACAGCTGTATCATAAAACGATATAGCATAAAAGTATGCATCAAGACTTTGAATGCATTGTGTAAGGGAGAGAAACCATAACAAGAATGAAAATATAAACCGGAAAAGACATGTAATGACCAACCGGCTATTGAACTAAATAACCGAAATAACCAAATGGTATGAAACAACCTATTTGATGGTCAAAAGACATGTTCTAAATCAAATAATTAACTGGAATCCTATCTCGAAACTGGATTTGAGCCGACTAGTGGGAGAGTCTATAACCCACATATAATCACGTGAGCTGCATATGGAGTCGTATGTATACACCCCATCGGTAGGTCCCAATATACCTTTCTAGGGTATAAAGGCATGAACCGGTGGATTACAAGAGTCTCAGTCAATGTGCCAATAAAATTGAAACTTACGGAAATGTAGTTCTGGAACCCAGCACTGAACCCCTATCTCCGCTTGCCAAGTCCTACCCTTCCGATAGTCCTAACCGATTACTAAGTTGATAGCTCAAAATTGGGGCCTCCAAGACACGCAGGCTGCTATATCCAGCACCTCGAGAGTCTTATCGACTAGATTCTGTGGATCGGGTTCTAAGACCGGTTAAAGCTGCTTAATCGGGAAGCGCTGTAACCGTCAAAAATACTAATTGTAGTCTCGAGGTCAAGTCCTAAGGCTAGCCGAGATGCTGGTATAAAGTTTCTGCGACCACCTAGTGGATCACTAAAACCGAGCTCAATCTAATTCGAATATCTGGGAGGTACTACCGACACTGGGAATTTCGCAAGCCAAATTGATCACTCGACATTTTGACCGACACCGATAATTCTAACATTTTGGCTAAAACTAACTGACAATAATCTGATTTAGTTTCAATGCTACTAACAACATGGGAGTCCCTAACATTGATAAAATCAAGAAAAATTTGATATTCAAACAATATTGAAAAATTAAGATTTCAGATCAAGAAATAGAGCTAAATTTCATCAAGAATAAACATCATTTCAAACCACAAACGTGGAAAATATCTATAACTAACATGAAGTAACATTCCACATGGATTAGACAAAGTATGACTAAAATTTCTTAACATTCGATAATTCCAAGGCTAGAACCGAGTAGATAAAAGTAGAAGGAATTTGGGGACACAAGGACAGAAGTATTCCCTTGTTGAATTCCCACATACCCGGCGAAGAAGCCCAAGAATTTTCCTTGAGAAACCGAGGAGAAATGGACTACCATAGGTCTTGCTCTAAATGTTCCCGAGAGAAACTCTTCGATGTTTTCCGAGAATCTTAGTGGGGAATAAGGGGGAACCATTTAGCCCCTATAAATTCCCTTAAAATATGATAAAACGATGTAGTTTATAGTCTAGATGCTAGGAAATTACCGAAAAATCCTTGAAAATCTCGCAGGGAAAACTGACGACAATCCTACTCTGGGACCTAAGGTTCGTGGGCTGATCACGACTGCGGGTCCCGTGAGTCTAGTGCAATCGCCTTCTTTCACAAAGGGTCACCTCAGGACCTCATGGGTCGGGTTGGTGACCACAACTCGTGGTCTCCACTCGCCCAAACCTCCCTGAGTCACCACGGCGACACTCAACCGATCTTGGGCATAATTGCATGCCCAAGTGCTACTTTATAACTTAATTTTTTTAATTTTTTTATTTTATTTGGTTTTGGATGTTTATTCTCATGTGATTTTTACGTAAATGTGAATATACTAACCAACATGATTAGTCCTTATTTTGAAGGTTAATAATGCATTTGAGGAACTAATCACATTTGGTGAAGTGGAGGAATGGAATCAAGAGCAAAAGGAAATTCCAACAAGAAACATGCAATAACCGGCACCCTGCGCGATAGGGGCCGGGCACGCCGCCAACGCGACAACACTTGGCCGAAATTGCATTTTGGAACATTCCAGTTGAGGGTACACAGCACTGCCACCAAGTCAATTAGGCGTTCAGCTCCGTGACACGTTGCTGTTCCACCACAGCCAAATTTTGCATTTTTCAAAGATAGTATAAATTGGACCTTTAGCTCCTAATTCCAATGGGTCATGATTTACCTCAGAAACTACTTAGGAGGAAAGGAGAAGTGAGAACTCATCTAGGATTTGGCAAATTCTCATCTACCAAATTCTTGTAAGTATGTAGTTTTAGTAGTAGTTTAGTTGTAGTTTTGATGAACAAGAATGGCTAGAACCCTTCCTCTAGGTTGAAGCATGAATTATGATTGGGATTTTATGAAATTATTTTGGAATTAGTTATTGATTGTTGTTTTCGCCTTGCATTCTTGATTGTTGGTTGTTTTTATGGATTGATCACCATAAAAGCATATATGTTAACTTGGGTAATAGCTTGAGAAAGCATTACCTAGGTCAGGACATGAGAATGTGAGGAGCATGTTGTATCTCGCGATATAATCTTGTGTTCAGGATAGAAATATACCTAACACCTTGCTTGGTTGACAAATGGAACACAAAGATCAACTCAGACGTCACATCACCACTCAAGAAGTAGTTGTGAGGCTGTTGAGTTAAATGGTTAGACGACGAAAGTCCCTAATCATTTCCGTAAACCACAACATAATGATCGCCCGCGAACTAGATATTGTAGCATCCTCGTCACAATGATGCAAAGGAGGCTAGATTGCCGTGTTAAGAGGCTCGAAAGACCATGAACATGCAATTCTAATTATGTGAAATAACAATTGATAGTTCCATGCTTAACCCATCAGAAATCTAGTATCGCATGAGCTATCTGGTTTTAACTCTATTTTGCTCCTAGAGAAATTTCGTAATATTTCGTTGAGCAAAACTAGACTTAATTATTCTCCCTCAAAACTTCTATAACCAACACTTTAGGTATTTAAGAACACACTAGAAATGGATAGTTAGAGGAATGGGTCCAGTCCCTGTGGGTTCGACAATCCGGCTCTTAAAAAGAGCCACTATTACTTGCACGACCTGCATACTTGCGACGCGTCATGTGGGCGACGTCAAGTTTTTGTGCCGTTGCCGGGAAGCGGCGGTTTTGATAATTTATCTATTTTTGTGTGATTTTGAATTTCCTTAAGTGTTGAGAAACTTGTCTTAGTCTCGATCATTCGCAGTGACAGGATGTCCTCGCCGAGCCGGCTAGAAATAGAGAGCTTGTGGAACCGCTGCTTGAACCCGAACGTCAAATCCATTTGCAAAGGAGAGGTCTAGAGCATAAGTCAAGAGACTTCAAGAAAAGGTACAACAACAAACTGTTCAAGCGGGCAAGCATGCTTGTCATCTAAGCAACGGCGCAAGACTACCGTGGAAGTGGCCATCCCACTAGCGACGAATGTGACTCTAGTATCCGTAAAACCTGAGCCTCGGAGGGAACTTTGAGATTAAATTGCACATGGTGCGCTTGTTACATTCTAGTGGTCAGCCTAACGGGAATGGCACACGAGGACCCGCAGCAGCATTTATAGAGCTTTTGTGAGATTAGTGACACGTTTCTCCCCACGGCGTGTCCACAGATTATGTTCGATTGACCCTCTTCCCATTTTCATTGTTGGGAGAGGCGAAAAGTGGTTGAAGGTCGAGCCACCGAACTTCATAACTTCATGGAATGACTTGGCTAGGAAGTTCCTTATCAGATTCTTTCCTTTAGGCAAGACTCCAAAGTTGCGAAGGAGATACCTGGCCTAAGAAGAAGCCCTGATGAGAACTATATATGGCTTGGGAAAGATTCAAGTCATCGTTGAGAGACTGTCCCTATCACCAAGAATCAACGGGGCGCTTGCCCATACCTTTGTAGAAAGTCTAGATCCACACACCAAGATTTTACTAGAC
This sequence comes from Datura stramonium, assembly GCA_018107945.1. Classification (NCBI taxonomy): domain Eukaryota; kingdom Viridiplantae; phylum Streptophyta; class Magnoliopsida; order Solanales; family Solanaceae; genus Datura; species Datura stramonium. The sequence goes on from JACEIK010010710.1 coordinate 30,037, forward strand.
TCAGACTGGGTGGGCAAGCCTTTGAGAAGACATATGATGAGTTGTACACTTTGTTGAACAAGATCATAAGGAAATCCAAGAGGGCACAACGAGTCATCAAGAGGGGCAGGAAAAGATCAGTTGATAGGAAGCAACATGGTTTGAATGCCTTGGCAGCACGCTTAGCTTCTTTCCAACATCAAATGATGACTCGGCCCAATAAACTGAGTATGCACCAACACCAGGCCAGTTAATGGAGTTCAGCAAGCTCCTAGCTGGTGTGAATGTAGGTAACAATGTAGCACAATTAATCTGTGGAGCCAATCCCAATCACCAATTTTGTTGGAAACAGCACGTGAACCGAATCTCAAACAACTCCAAATGTAAATCAAGTGTGGCCACCCGAATTCTTCTGGGGAAACCAAAAGTGAATTATATGCAACCTCAACAACAGCAACAGACGCTAGTAATAGGCGCATTGATGGGCATAGTAGCGTACCGCATTGAGGAAACACCGCGTAAAATTATGGAGACCTGCACTAGTTAGCGGAAAATCGTGCGAGGATAGCAACAGACTTAATGAACCTAGAAGGCTAGCAGCCACCCGCAATCTTGAAAACAAGTGGGTCAGATAGCAAATTTCGCTCAAAACATGAGGCCGAAAGGGGGATTACCAAGCGACGTATATCCTAACCCCCAAGCAGAATAATGCCATCAATCTTAGAAGTCAGGAAGCAATTAGTCGATGCAAAGGCCTAAAGAGTCGAAAGGAGGTGCACCTGGGTTGGTTAGACCAGACCATCCACCGACACTCGGAGGAAATTAGAGTGTCAGCAACATGACGCGGCAACCTTCTGGCTGCGCATGCCATGCAGACCACCACCACCCTTCCCCGCATATTCAAAAAGAGCAAGGAGGAGGAATGTTTCAAAGTTCTTTTGAGAGTTTTAAAGAACTTCACATAAATCCCAGGTTCCCGTATTGATGTCTTGTCGGGAATGCCCAAGTATGCTAAATACTTGAAGGATGGATGGCGAATGTTAGATCGGGTGGACGTCCAGACTGTGAAAAGACCTGATCGAGGAGTGCGCCACAAGGTATTGAGCAAAATGCCAAAGATGCTCAAAGACCCTCGGAGTTTTACTCCTCCCTATACAAATTGGTAAAGCCGAGGTGCTACGAGCTTTCGTGATTTAGGGCAGTAGCTTAATCTAATTCCCTATCCTTATTCAACACCCCGGGGAAACCAGCCGATGTTGATGCTGCACTGGCCGACAAGCGCGAGTGACGCCCGATGGAATAATAGAGGACCTTTTCATCAAAGTAGGTAAGTTTATTATACTCCGCCGATTTATTGTCTTAGATTTTCGTGCTGGATGACTGTGCACCGATCTTGGGACAACATTCTTGGCCAACGGGAGGAGCGTGATCAATTTGAAAGGACCCGAACGAGGGTCGAGGATGAAGAAGAACTTTCTCGCATTTGCCAAGAAATGAACTCCATCCGCACACTACAAAACCTTTTCAAGTTAGTGTATTGCAGAGGGATGATGTAGTGGAGGATTTACTAGTGCACTGGGCCAAAGGCAATGTCAAGTGTTCAAATTTCCTGAGTCCTGACAGTGGCTTCAACTTGAGAAGGTTGGAGAAAGGGAGGAACAGAGGAGGCTGTTTCTATAAATAAATAAAAGAAAGGAGATGGTTCTCAAAGAGAACCCGTATGAGGATGTCCCGAAGGATAGCCCACGCGTGCCACGACGTAAAAATAAGGCGCCGCTGGGAGGCAACCTAAGGGCACTGTACAATTTGTTAAGCTTGATTTTTGTGTTGATTTTGGTATTTTCATTTTTTTGTGTTTTTGTAAAGTAGCATGCATGGAGGGGAAGTCCGAGTACCCGTGGAGGAGGAAGTTAGTGAGCATGGAAGAGAAAAAGTGTGGGGTCGACCACCCACTTCGGCAAGTTGAGGAAAAAATATGCTTAGCTAGGCCTAAAGGCCTCACGGAGTATTTCTCACCCTATTTAAATGTTAATTTGATGCTATGAGGACATGGCATGATTCGAGGTGGGGGTGAGGGAAATTATGGAAATTTCAAAATTTTCAAAAATTTTTGTGCTTAACAAATCGCTAGAATGTAATGCTTTTGTGAAAAATTGGAAAATTTGAAAATTCTGTGAGTCAAGCATGACTTCATCACCCGCTGGTTTTTTGCGTTCTTTTCCGACTTGGGGTCTTGAACCGAGAATAAAATCTTATTTGTCCGTATACAATGTTTTAGCTAAGTAGTTAGGACCTGTTTCACGATGGATGGATGACGACCGCCTTGAGGAAAAAATTAGTCGTATAGGGTGTCAGTTTTTGAAATCATAGCTAATTGATGCTCATGTTCTGCTAAAGAAGTATATGATTGTAAGATGGTATGTGTAGTGCTGAAGCATGCAAGTTTATAACTTTGTTTTAGACACTTAGGCTCTTGAATTTGACTCAATAAGGATTGAAGCTTAATGTTGGAATTCGTGTGATTAGTTGAGCAAAAGTTCATCAATGTGTCTTTGAATTGAGTACGTGCTGCTGAAAGGGTTTTGAGCATTTTGTGCTATTGTGGATTGTCTAGAACTTGCCCGGTGTGTTTATAAAATGAAATGAAGGATGTGAATTGTAGGAGATGATTTAGGCATTTCTTTGAAGAACCTAATTTTTGTCTCATTTACCTACCTCGAAAAATTAATCCTAGTTAGCCCCGAGCCTTGAGCCTATTCTTGATAGCTACAACATGTTTATTCCTTTATTTCATTATCCTTAATTTGATCCAAAGCTCCTAAGCGCTTAAAGAGAAAATCCGAAGAGAAAGGAGTGAGAAGAATGAAAAGAAGGAAAAAGGGAAGTTAGAGAAGTTGAGAAAAGGACAAAGGTGCACTTGGGTGAAAATAGTTGATTATTAGTAAGGAGTAAGAAAACAAGTTAATGAAAAATTATTTATAGAACTCCTTATTATTGTCGTGCCTAAATAAAGGGGTGAACATAAGAGGAAAAAGAAAGATGAAAGGATAAAAAAGTGAAGTAAGGAAGGGAAGTCTCGTAATGAGGGCGTGATGCTGTATTAAAAGCGCTTAGGAAAAGATAGTCACTATTACGTCATAATAATGCACTGCATCTAAGTTAATACACCAAAAGTCCTACTTGATCTTACATTCATACATCCTCAAATTAGTGGAGAAACACTCAAGGGCAAGCTTATGGGTCATGACATGATGTATGTGAATTCCTTGTGAGAGGGAGTGTAATTCTATTCATGTACCCACACATGTTGTGATGTAAAATTGTTTTTGCGTGTGAAATTGGGTAACTCTCTTCCTGGTGTGAGTGCACATGTTGAATGAAGGATATAATTCATGTGGATTTCTTAATCAGTTTATTTGCATGAGTTTGCTAAGATTGAGAGAGTCGATTCTTGAGGTTAGAAGCCCAAGCGTAGTTGTATTTCATCGTGATTAAATCGTGCATGCTCTATCTTTAACGGTATCTTAAATAATCATTATAGCCGTAGCTTGGAATTGTCTGCTAAATTAGTTATGTGTGATTATCCATATTCATGAGATGTAAAAGGTTTGTTCTCGAGGACTAACAAGACTTTAAGTGTGCTAGTTGTGATCTTGGGCATAATACCATGCCCAAGTGCTACTTTTATAACTTAATTTAGTCTTGTTTATTATTATTTATATACATTTCCTCATGTAATTTTATGTAAACATGAATATATACTAACCAACATGATTAGTCCTATTTTTTGAAGGTTAATAATGCATTTGAGGAACTAATTAATGATTTGGTGAAGTGGAGGAATGGAATCAAGAGTAAAAGATGAAATTCAACAAGAAAATATGCAATAATTGGCACCCTGCACGATAGGGGCGTGGCACGCCGCTAACGCGGGGCAAACACTCTGGCCGAAAATTGCATTTTTGGGCACATTCCAAATGTAGGGTACGCGTTACCTCCGTGTCACTAAGTGGGTCAATTAGGTGTCTAGCCCGTGACACGTTGTTGTTCCACCACAGCCAAATTTTGCATTTTTCAAAGATAATATAAATTGGACCCTTAGCTCCTAATTCCAAATGGGTCACGATTTTATTCTGGAAAACTACCTAGGAGTGAAGGGAGAAGTGGGAGAACTCATCTAGATTTGGAAAATTCCTTCATCTACCAAATTATTGTAAGTATATAGTTTAGTAGTAGTTTAGTTGTAGTTTTATTTCACATGAATGGCTAGAACCCTTCCTCTAGGGTTGAAGCCATGAATTATGATTGTGATTTTATGAAATTATTTTGGAATTCGCTATTGATTGTTGTTTTCGCTTCTTCATTCTGGATTGTTGGTTGTTTTTATGGATTGATCACCATAAAGCATATATGTTATCTTGGGCAATAGCTTGAGAAAGCATTACCTAGGTCGATAGAGAATGTGAGGGAGCATGTTGTATCTCGCGTATATAATCTTGTGTCTGTGGATAGAAATATACCTAACACCTTGCTTGGTTGACTAACGAAGTTATTAAAGAACAACTTGGGATGTCACATCACCACTCAACAAAGTAGTTGTGAGGCTAAGTTAAAGTTAAATGGTTAGACGCACGAAAGTCCCAATCGTTTCCCCCGCAAACTACAACATAATTGATTGCCCGCTAACTAGCATCCTCGCCACAATGATGCAAAGGAGGCTGATTGTCGGTTTAGAGGCTCAAAGACCATGAACATGCAATTCTAATTATGTGAAATTATAATTGATAGTTCCATGCTTAACCCATTGCAAATCGTAGTATCGCATGATTATCCGGTTTTAACTCTATGTTGCTCCTAGAGAAATTTCGGAATATTTCAGCTGAGCAAAACTAGACTTAATTATTCTCCTCAAAAACTTCTATAACCAACACTTTAGGTATTTAAGACCACACTACAAATGGATAGTTAGAGGGAATGGGTCCAAATTTCGTGGGTTCGATAACTGCTCCTTAAAAGAGCCACTATATTACTTGCACGAATTGCACACTTGCGACGCTGACAGTGCGACGTCGACCACGTACTCGTGGTGTCCCCCAAACAAGTTGTGGTGAGGACCCGCTGCATAATCGCCTTACTACCCAACTTCGTTAGCCAACTCCCGACCACGGTCACCCCACGACTCTCACACCTCGTGGTCACCCCTTTCTAAAATTTTCAAGTAAGTCCAAAGTCCCCACCACGAGTCACTTAACGACTGCAAGTACTTCCCACTGCAATAGAACGATTGCTTTGTGACCTGGGCATGCATTTGGTTTCCGCTTTTCTATGTTTTAAGTCTCAGTCTAGTCTTGAGCTTCTGGGGAATTACACCTTAAGATGGATACACCTGCCTATCATCGAAATGCCTAGTACCCAACCCAAAACTATAGAAACTCAATTTCACAACTATCTCAACTCATCTACACAAATTCTATTTGCAATTATAAGTAGCAATAAAAGAACCAAAACGATGATTTTCCCTTAAGAAAGACGTCAACCTATCTACTGAGAAAATCATGCATTTCAGGAACACATGTGCTACCTGTGACTTCACCCTTCCCCCATCATTTCAAAATAAGAACCTATGTATTAGATCTATAAAGATGAACAACAAGACGCACATTTTGCAATTTGAATTTCAACAATACCCACAACAATCAATAAAAGCAAGGAAAATGAATAATACGAAGGGTAAATGGGGACATGGGTTGAGAAAATAGATACTCGCACGATTTGTCACGACCCAACTCGAGATCCTAGATTGAGACACGGAACCTAGTACCACTAATACAGCTCCAAGTTGACCCATGGCAAGAACATAACGACTAAATAGCATACATTATGCGGAAACTGAAAACTGAAATATGAATAAGCAAAAGTATGAATACATATCAATCATAACAGAGTCAATACCGACAAAGCCGAAATTTTACATATTATCCGATAATCATGTAACATGTCTAAAGAGCTAATGGACAACATCCCCAAATATATATTACTATAGTATGAAACTAAAATAACACGACTTAACACTAATTGAAGGTCCTCAAAGGATGAGGACTCACTCAATGATGGGAAAACCGACTAACAAAATTAACCGAACTGAAAGGCTCGAACTCAGATTGCGAGATAATACAACATAAAGTATATGGTCAGAACTTGAAATATACTTAGTATGCAATGCAAGAAAAACATGTTGGAGTAAGTATAAACTAAAAATCTGCATATAAAAATAAATCATAAGATCATGAGAGTAAGAACCGCATGCTGAAATCTTAATCTGAATCATGTATTGTCATATGTCAATGGTATTTGAATAGAATGAACCAAAGCTAAAATAGAAATCATATAGTTCATTCATAACCGAAATCATAAGTAAAAGCTTATAAACGGATCATTAGTTCAAACTCCGATCGGGAATATTTATATGCCAAATCGATACTCAAATGCATCACTTTGCCTTGTTTATCCAACAATGTGTATATTCTCATGTAAATTGTAGGGAAGTGTGATTTTATACTAACCCCATGATTAGCCGTTGTTTGTAGGCTTTTGATGATTTTTTGAGGAGCTAATCCAAGGAGTTGGTGAAGGTAGGCTTGAGACTTTAATAAACATGAAAACGGGCCCGGCAAAGAGAGCCCACACCCACCGCGCTTCGCTAACGGCTACCAAGCAGGTGCTGCCCATGGGCAGCCCCTCCGCCATGGCAACGTGCCACGGCAGGTGGCTGCCGACTGGCGGTGTGCACCGGCCGCCTGAAGAACATGACACGCCGCCAACGCGTGGTGGTACGCTGTGGCCGATTTTCTGGGCGATTTCCAAGGCCTCCACGTTAGCCGTGTCACGAGGCAATGCCCGCTGCACTCCGTGACACGTTGCTTGCTATTCAGGAATAATTCTACTATTATAAATATCACACTTAGGTTTATTTCATGCATTCGACTGGGTGGGAGCAAGAACGTGGGTTACAGTGCAAGCCAGAGGACGAAAATTCTTAGGGTTTTATCTATCCCTTCTTCTTTCTTTCAATTGTTTGCATGATTTACACTCATTTAACGATGTTCAATCCACAAAATGAGTGGCTAATTCCCTTCTTGTTGAGGTTATAAACTATCAGATTGAAATGTAATTGTTGATTATCTCGCTGTTTCATCTTTCTTCATGGTTGTTCTATTTAATTCTTGTTCTTACTACGTTAATATCTGGCCAATGTTAATGTAAACTAAAAAGTCCTATTTCACCCGAGAGGGCAAGAAACTGAAAGTTGTGAATTAATAGGATAAGTGATCTTTCTTGGTTTGGGAAAATTGGGAATTGATTTACCTCGGGATAGAAATATACCGAAAGTCGTATTATGTCAAGTGTGGAATCGGCTTGCATGGCTAGAACATGAATTTCTTCTTACTGCGTAAATGTAGGTGGAAGGCTTCTTGATTCTTGGGTTGGGTTAAATACGAGAGTTTTAACTATGTGCATAAGTTCACTAGCAACCGGAGAAAACATAAACCAGTAGATTGATAATTAGTTTCTTTCATGTTCGTTTTAGCCTCAAACATGCTCACATTCATAGTTCGACTCAATTGTACAAATATTTCACTTTAGTATGAAAATAGTTTCCAAAAATATAAAAAACTCGTCTTTACACCGCTGTCTTCATTATTAGAGTTATAGTAAATTAACACTCGAAATGTTTTACCTCGTAGTCCAAATTCCCGTGGGTTCGACATTTGGTTCTAAAAGGGCCACTATATTACTTGTACAACCCGTGCATAATTCTAAGTGCCTACTAAGTTTTTGCGCCGTTGCGGACTGCAATTGGTAAAATTTTTCTTAAGTGTTAGTTAACGAATTTATATGCCGCTTTTTGACAACGTGTGTTCTCGATTTTATTTCTTCAATATTTTGATTGTTTTCGGATACCCTTCTTGACATGACATCATGGAACACAAATGGTTTAAATGGTGAATACTCATATTTGACGAACCTTTTCCGACTTTTCTGAGGACACCACCTGGGTGGCAATATTTGTAACTCATGCAATATATGTGGTGGTCAAGATGGCCATCGATGGCTGTCCGAATGCCATATTCCCTTCCCGAGCCCCCGACTATGATCCTTCGTTGTTTTTGATGAATACAGTATGCTGAAAATGAGGATTTGGGACGCCAAGACCGATTAGAAGACATGCCGAAACAACTCCTGAGCAATCAAGCAATGAAGGAGATGGTGGGCAACATTGATAAGTCAGAAGAGGAGCATGCAGAGGTTCTAAAAGGATGAGCTTTAAACGCGTAGATGATTGGCCGAGGTCAAGCTTGTGACAAATTGCAATGTTGTAGGCGATATTCAAGAGGAACTACAAGAGGGAAGACAAGGGTGAATTTTCGGATGAAGCCCACATTTAGAACCTCTGAGTGTCCCCGTGATGAGCCTTTAATTTGCAGAAATCTGCTCGTGGAGAAGAGATAGAGTATACCCTATTTGATACTAATGGAGAGATAGATGTTGATGCGGAGAAGAGGTATACAAGTAAGGGAGGTCAACAGGTGACAGCTGTAATCAAGGTGCATTGACCTCACTCAAGCATTTTTCTACCTTAAGTTTGGTTGACGCATAGGAACAGAGTCTTCCAAGCCGATAGAGAAATGCTCTAGAGGAGGACCAAGGCCCATATATTCTCGAAATTTGTTGATTCTAATAGAAAATGACTTCTCACTTACATGAGGACCAATAAACGTCAAAGGAGACATCTATTGCTTGGTCCTTACAATTTTTCACCACCACCCCGAGAGCATAAAAGAAAATTAGAGAAGAAATTAGGGTGAGATTCATATCCTCAAGGCGGGAGGGGAAAAAGGTGAAACGTAACTACGCCGTGCCGCGACGTAAAATTAGGCGCTCGCTGGGAGTAATCAAGGGTACCATGGGTACCATTTTAATTTTTTTGCATTAGAGTTGATTTTATTTGTATTTTCATTTTTGTTGTTTTGGTGGAGTTAAGCAGCAGATGGAGGGGAAACTGAAAATTCGTGAAGGAGGAAGCTAACAAGCGCGGAAGAGAAAGTGTGGGGGTAAACACCCACTGCAAATTTGAACTAAGCATGCCGTTGGCTAGGCCTAAAGGCCTCAGGGAGTGTTTCTACCCTCTTAAATACACTCTGATGCTAAGAGGACATAGCATGATTTAAGTGAGTGAGGGAAATTTCAAGGAAATTTCAAAAAAAAAAAAAAAAAAATCTGTGCTTAACAAATTTTTGGTGAATATAATGCTTGTGTGAAAAAAATAGAGAAATTTGAAGAATTGTTGTGGAGTCAAGCATGAATTCATCAATTGCTAGTTTTTCTTTCGCTCTTTTCCATGGGGTCTTTGAACCGAAGAATAAAATTCTTTTTATTTTATTTTATTTTTTTTATTTTATTTTTATTTGTATGTATATAATGTTTTAGTTTAGTTAGGGACCGTTTTCCGACGATGGATGGATGACGACTCACTTGAGGAAAAATTAGTCAATAGGTTTTGGGTTTTTGAACCGTAGCTAATGGATGCTTGATATTCTAGTTATGTGTGTTGTAGAATGATTGTGGCAGATGCAAGTATGTTTAGTGTTAAAGCATGTAAATGTGTAAACTTTTTGTTTGAGAATCTTAGGGCTCTTGAATTTGACTCAATATGAGTGAAGCTTAATTCTAAATTTCCGTGATTAGCCGAGTAAGAGTCTCGTTGGAATATGTCTTGAATTGAGGCATGTGCCATGAGTGGCAAAGGTTTTGAGTATTCTGTGCTATTGTGAAACGTCTAGAACTTGCCTGGTGTGATTTATAAAACGAAATGTAGGATGTAAATTGTAAGAGATGATTTAGGCAATTCTTTGAATGAACCTAATATTTATCCCTGCTTTTACCTACCTGAAATGCTTAATCCTAGTCACCCCATTGAGCCTTTAGCCTATTCTTTGATAATAGTAAATGTGAAGCTTAACCATTTTTATTTCATTAACCTTGAATTTGGATCCAAAGTTCCCAAGCGCTTAAAGTGAAGAAAATCAAAGAGGAAAGGAGTGAGAAGAATGAAAAGAAAGGAAAAGTGGAAGTCGTAGTGCTGAGAAAGGTCAAAGGTGCACTTGTGTAAAAATGGTTGATTATTAGTAAGGAGTAAGAAAAACAAAGGAATGAAAAATTATTTATACAACTCCTTACTAATAAGCTAAAATTGCCTAAAATAAATGGGGAACAAAAGAGGAAAAGAAAACTATAAGGATAAAAAGGTAAAGCAAGGGAAGGGAAAGTTCAGAATGAGGGCGTGATGTATTGAAAGCGCTTAGGAAGATAGTCACTATTACTGATCACAATAGTACCTACCTACACTGAAAGTACATTACAACCTAAAAAGTCCTACTTGATCTGCATTCGTACATCCTCAAATTAGTGGAGTACAACACTAAAGGTAAGCTTATGGGTCATTACAGGTGTATGTGAATTTTGTGAGAGGGAGTGAAATTCTATTTATGTACCCACACATGTTGTGATATAAAAGTGTTTTTGCATGTGAAATTGGGTAACTCTCTTTCCATGAGGGCACATGTTTGTTGAAGGATATAGTTCATGGGATCTCTTAATCATTGATTTGCATGAGTTTGCTCAAATTGAGAGTCGATTCTGAGGTTAAGAAGTCTTAACATAGTTGCATTTCATTTCATTGATCAAATCGTGCATGCTTTATTTTTAGCTTGTATCTTAAATAATCATCATAGCCGTAATTTAAATTATCTTGCTAGATTAGTTACGTGTGAATCTTCATTTACATGAGATGTAAAAGGATTGTTCGAGGACGAACAAGATTTTAAGTGTGGGGTAGGTGATCAGGGGCATATTTAGATGCCAAATCGATACTCAAATGCATCGCTTTTGCCTTGTTTATCCAACAATGTGTGTACATTCTCATGCAAATTGTAGGGAAGTGTTATTTTATACTAACCAACATGATTAGCCGTTGTTTTGTAGGTTTTGATGATTTTTGAGGAGCTAATCCATGAGTTGGTGAAGTAGAGGCGTGGAGACGGAATAAACACGCAAACGGCGGCAAGAGGAGGCCCAAAACAGCCCACCTGCGCGTCGGCAACGTGCCACGGCAGGCAGGCTGCCCAAGACAGC